>JAFVLL020043005.1:0-123191 GCA_021397915.2 Tor tambroides
AGTCAACAAATCCTTGATTAATATGAATTAAAAACGTATCGCCGCGTATTTATTCTTTTAAATAACAGCAGAGTGAGCGAGTTTTTGGATATGGTAAGATTAAACTTATTTTTTGGAACAAAGTACCACATTTCAGCTCTCATTTTGTTAGAGTGGTTACACAAAATGTTATTTTATCCTTGCTTATAGGAAATCCTCAATCTATATGCTTTCTAACAGCTTCATGTGGCCATAAACATTTAATTTTAATGTGGCTTTAAGCACTATGCATCATTAAAGTTTCACTTTCACCAAGTAAAGCCAGTAAATGTAGTGTTTACATGTAATAATCGTAATATGAGTTTACCTTATGGTACGAACCCAGAGTCTCGAGAAGCGATAAAACGAGCATCTTCCTCCGAAGACTTGTGTCGCATTTTGGGGCAAAGCAAAAAAACAAAACAAAAAAAAACATTGTTGAACAACAATATAAAACGCGGGAAACTATTAATTGGTTATTCTACAATTAACTGAATTACAAATTATACTACAACTGGAAAATACTGTAAATTGATAAACTGTTCGGCGTGATGACGTTAAATGTCTCCGACAGCGCCTGTAGTCTCATTTAAGAAACGTAACAGCTTAAAAAAAATCTTGAGTGGGGTGTAACTGGTGTGTTTTATGTTGTACAATAAAACGTGAAAGTATCTTGAGCTTGTGTGAACCACGGACCTTATTTAAGGGATTTAACCAAAATCCCATTTAAAAAACCCATTGACTCTGGGACAATGGAACCGGAAGTGCTAAAATGCTAACTCGCTTCCGGGTTTTCGCCTACAAAGTGACATCATAGTTCCACCTTTTTCTTGCTGTAAAAATGGGCGCCGCCATTTGTAAATTCTATGGGTCTAGTTTCCGGTCTAATCTGCGTCCAGCTATTTTTAACTGTACGAAACAGTTTGTTTTGCTGCTTGATATTGAAAATTGGTGTGTCATACCCTATTATTTTAATGTATTATATTAATTATGAAAACACTGATTTGCAGTGCAAACAGTTTTACCATTTACTGCACGTTGTTATTCTTCTCGTTATTTACCTATAGCGGCAAATGAACCGGAAGTCTCACCCATAGGCTTACTTCCACGTTGAAGAAAAAGGTGGATAGTCCCGTCAGAATTTTAAATAGCCCCCCCAATAAGGTGACCAGATGTCCCGTATTTCAGCTCTATTTTTAGTGTCCCGGGAGAACAGCCTAATCAAAGGCAACCAAGCTCGTCGTAGAAAAAAAATTTACCATCCAATCCACAATTCGCTATCGATTAACTTGCAGTAAGTGAAGCCGAGATAGGCGGAATCACGCTGAATGACACAACTGATGCGCTGTCTCGGCCGCGCGCTCCCGCGATCCTAGTTCCCTCAGACATGACGAGAGTGATGCGAGACACTATGACCCAAAAACGCAACTTTTGTTAATAAAAGTTTCATTTCTTCATTTAATATAAGCGAGTTTGTCTTTATTGTTCTTGTGTTTTCATTGTTGAAAAATTTAAAAATGTAAATAAAACAATGACCCACAAACTATGCATTTGTTTTAAAAGAGGGAAAGACCTTACAACGCAAGTAGGCTATATATCCGTCTTATTCATTTTGTTAATAAAAGTTAGATGTTTAATATAGGCCTATACGAATTTGCCATACTATTTTATGGCTGTTTTATGAACCACAAACTAGCATCGTTTTAAAGAAAGGGGAAATCCAAAGACCGTTTATTTATTTGTGTTACAATGCGGGTAAAACATATTTCCCTTATTCATATTGTTAATAAAATTTCAAAGTTTAATATAAGTGAATTGGTCATTGTACTGTTTTATTGTATAGCCTTTATTATTATTATTATTATTATTGTTATTAATAATAATAATAATGAGCCAAAAGCATTCGTTTGAAGTAAGGGGAAAATCCAAAAACCTTTTATTTATTTGTTACAACACGGGTGTCTTATTTGTTCAGTTAATAAAATATTTATGTTTAATAGGCCTATAAGCTACTTTGTCATTGTAGTATTGCTGATGCTGTATGTGGGATTTTTTTTTTCCATTAAGGGTAATATTGATCTCAACCTTAAGCATTATTTTTGTTCCAAGAATAGGAAAGATCTAAATAATCAAATATTCAAAATAAGCGCTGCAGATGCGAGAATGCGAGATTGGTTGCTGCTGAGGTAAATAGACGCTTTCGCTCTTTTCTGCTGCATCTTCGCAATGGCTGTAGAAATGGTCGTTAATTCTTGATTTGGGTAAGGCACAGACATGTTACAGGTAATAACATGATCAAAAAAGTCATGGCAACAAACGACTTCAGTTTAAGTTGTGTCAGTTTAAGTTGAAACGACTTTCACAATCAATTTGATTCAACTTAATTAATTAACACCCTCAGCAACCCTACTTCCTGCTGTAATGCTTCTGTTAAATAAGGAAAGGAAAGGACGTGACGTGTGGCCAAGTATGGTGACCCATACTCGGAATTTAACCCATCCAAGTGCACACACACACAGCAGTGAGTAGTGAATACACACCCGGAGCAGTGGGCAGCCAATGCTGCGGCGCCCGGGGAGCAGTTGGGGGTTTGGTGCCTTGCTCAAGGGTCTCACCTCAGTCATGATACTGAGGGTGGAGAGAGCGCTGGACATTCACTCCCCCCACCTACAATCCCTGCCGGACCTGAGACTCGAACCCGCGACCTTCGGGTTACGACTCTCTATCCATCCTAATGTGGTGTCTACCATAGCTGCTTTTATTAAAAAACAAAAAAACCCACTTTTTTTATGAATATGGATTATTTTCTTAGCACCCCCACATATTGGTCTAGCCCCCCTTTAGGCCCGGTAGAGAAAAAATTCTGGCGCCGTGCCTGGCAAATGTACAGGTCCACGGTATTACCTTGTTTTTGTGGTATCACGGTACTACCGTCGTATATTGAACATTTACATGGTTCTACCATAGTATTCTTGGATACCACGTAAGTCTCCATAGCATCACTGTACGATGGTACCGCCACAGTACTTTTTGAAAATGACACTTTGATATATATATACACAGAAATTCACGTAACATATTTACAGTGTATTACATGGCACGTTCAAGACTACAATTGCGCATGTCCAAAAAACACATGGTACGCTACTACTTTTTGGTAAGTTATTCTCTCAAGTTCTTCTCTGTTTATTTATTCTGCACTTACATTATAGGTGTGGAAGCACTGTCCGACTGCAGTGAGCACATAGAACTCTCTGTGTTTCTTATGGAAGCGAAGCACGTGCGCCAGATGATTAGAGTAAAGTCCCAGCGCCCTGAATCCAGAGAAGATCACGCTTCCTTTCTTTCCCGCAGACATAATGTTACTGCTCGCGTATTTTCACCCGTGGAGTCTTCAATTTCACTGACTGTAAACAGAATCCTGATAAATGTCTAATACCGTTTCCTCCACATTTCTGTATCACTATCCGCTTTTGTCAAATAGTGTTACGCTAAACACGGTTCGTGTGGAAACTCTCCACAGTAGGTTCCTGCTAACTTTATTCTTTCTTAGGTTTTAACCGGTTGACAAACCAGCTTATAGGTGCTTTACAGAGGTTCCTCCTTACAACATTAATCATCCCATTGTCAAATGGTTGTTTCTTTTCTTTGTTGAAAAGAGCTGTTTTTTTAATTCATTTAAACGCATTATATTTTATTGTCAAACATTGTATAAAAATACACACACACACACACAGCGCGAGAGAGTCTGTTAATATAAAATGTAAAAAATAAGAAAAAACAAACAGTGACACAGTGCATTTACCCAAAGACAAAATATTTTAAATATTTAATTGTTTAACAAATATTTGAAAATAAAACATTCATGCTGTGTACATTGTACAATCATCCATCAATACATCCATTTTACAAACTGCTTGTCATATATGGTGTATTCTAGCCAACAATCAGTTTAGACTTTTTTTTAGATTAGAGTTTTAAACAGCTTTAAACATATTTGTGAGTGGCTTTTCTTTCCTTTTCAAGAAATCCTTTGAAAGAAATCCACACCAGCATATCATGAAGGATTCTGAAGTGCAATTCTCAGGGTGTTGTAGGGGAGGTTTATAGGTACACTTCTTCTAAAAAGAAAATTGCATGCATGTAATTTCTTGACAATTACAATACTAGATTGTTATAACAGCATTGTTAAAAGCCATATACAAATATATATATATATATATATATATATATATATATATATACATGATTTTATTCTGAATGTTAATATTAGTAATTGTAATGTGACGCATTTGTTCTTACACTGCTTTCTTTTATCATTTCTTGTATATCCTGCAACACTGGACAGTTTCCATTTAAAGTCCATGTAAAGATGCATCCATGATTTGATTTATTGAAAACTGGCAACTGGAAAACAAAAGGAAAAGCACTGCAATATAATCAATATTATAATTTCTATTGTTCTTTTTTCACAATATTTAAAACTGGAAAAAAGTATAGACAATATTACAATTTCTGTTCTCTCTTTTTCCATTTATTTATTTATTTATTTTTAATGAATGTGAACTTGTAAATAACTTACGCTTTTCGGACAAGATTCATATTTCTGGGAGGGGGAAAAAAGCATATTAGTTTTAACCAGGTCAATAAACAAGTATTCAAAAAATATTAAACATTAAAATAGTTTGCATTACAAATATTAAAATTACCAGCATAAAGACATACCTCCACGTGAGGTTTTATTAGGTTATAGGCGTCAACCTGAATAGTCCTGAGGCATTCTCTCCTTTTCCCTTTTTGATTTGACCTGACGAAGTGTAATGTGAAAACTACAAGCAACAACTCTGGAAAAAAAATGTCAAAGAGATGAGGAAAAAAAATAACAACACATGCTCAGTAGAATAATGCGAGGGAAATAGATCTTACTATAAAGCTTTCTGCTGTCCATCTTCTAACACTATTGCAAATCACAAAAGACACCTCTTTTTATATACCAAACTGACTAAGTTGTACCTCAAGTAGATCATGTGTGACAGATAAACACTTACACATACAAGGACGTATTATGCACGATGACTCAAATCACATTGCCTGTCTTCACCCCACACATTTTCATAGGAATTCCACAGATATGACAAAATCACGCAGAAACTAAGCATTGCAAAGCACGTGTATGTATGGATATTTTTAAATCAATTCTAAGAATTTACTCAAGAACAAATATTGCAATGCAAAATTTCGATGATGTTTTTGCTGTAGTGTTTCTAATCAGGTTTGATCACGATTTCTGATGTCCCACAAAATAAGATAAGAGTTGATACAATCTCATAAAACCTTTGTATAAGAACCAAAAAACATATCACATTTTAAATGTTAAATTGTAACTCAGGTGGGAAACTCTGACCCAAGTGTTAGATGGCAGGTTCCCACTGTGAAAAATCCCAATCAGTAGATCACTAGATCTTTCAGAACACTAGTTAACAGCCAGCATGTATAGATATATACTACAGTCTCAGAAAAACAAACAAACAAACAAAAAAACAGTTACAAAAGCTGTCACTAGGGTGGTACCTTTTCAAAAAAAAACAACAAAAAAAACCTTACCCCTAAAGACTACATATAAGTACCTTAAAGAGGTACATATTTATCTAAAGTGTGCATATTAGTACCTAAATATACCTACATACCTACATATTTGTACTTTTTGAAAAAAGGTACTGACCCAGTGTAAAGCAACTGTACCTTTTTTTCTGAGAGTGTACTATTCAAAACCTTGATTTTTGTAAGATTTTCCAATGTATTTGAAATGAGGGTCTTACGCTCCACCAAAAGTACCCCAAACTTATGGTGTAGATTCTGCTTAACATGTAATCAATCTGGGGTGCGTTTCCCAAAAACAACTACGGTCGCAAGTTCCGTCGTTACCAATAGAGTTCAATGGAACTAACGACGCTTTTGGGAAACGCACCCCTGATGTATCACCCATGTCGGCCCTAAAATCATGCTTGTATTGTGTCATGAGATCTGTTTGACTAAAAATCATCAGTGTTTATAGACAACTACCAAAATTGACTTGATTTTAAATGTATAATTTAAAATCTCCCCTTTTCATGTAAATAACTTAAAATGTCATAATTCCTACAGCAAATTCTAAAAGTATAAAACGACAGCAAAACAAAACCAGACTTGTCTGAAAATATGTAAAACATTCATGTTGTGCGTACCATCCATTTTCCAAACTGCTTGTCCTATATGGGTTGTGGGGATTTTAGAAAACAGCCACTTTAGACATATTTGTGTGGGTCTTTTACATAAAATTAAGAAAAAATATATTAATAATATTAGTTCATATTATTTACTGAAATGTAATATATTTGTTCTTACACAGCTCTCTTTTCATCTTTTGTATATTTTGCAATTTTGAACAGTTTCCAGTTTAAGATGCATGGAAGATGTAAAACTTCATGGATCTGAAAAATAAAACGTATAGGCAATATTATCATTTCTATCCCCTCTCTTTTTTCCAGTATTTACTTATTTTTGGAAAAACAACAACTGCATGTGTTACAGTTAGTACTTTTTAAACTTTAGTACTTTTTTTTTTTAAAGCTAGTACTTTATATTATTATTTTATTTTTATTTTTGCAGAACACCCTATAAAAGACTGTTTAATGGCAGGTTTCCATTACTACAACTTACTCAACATAGTGTGACAACATGCCCCACTATGTGTGTTCTGGATCTTTTTCCTGGACAGTAACGGTGAAAAATTCAAAACTTCAAAACTTTGGTGTTCATAAGACTCACAATATCACAGTACAAACAGTAATACTGTAAAATATTATTCCAGTTATTTCTGTGATGGCAAAGCTGAATTTTTCAGCAGCCATTAAAGTCCAGTTTTAAGTGGCACACGATCCTTCAGAAATCATTCTAATATGCTCATTTGGTGCTCAAGAAACATTTTATATTGATATCAATGTTGAAAACAGTTGTGTTGCTTAATATTTTGTGGTGATGCAGTTTCTCAAGATTCATTAATGAATAGAGAGCTCAAGAGAAGAATTTATTTGAAAGAGGAATCATTTTTAATAATATCTTTATTGTTACTTTTGACCATATGTATGCATCCTTGCTATTAATTAGTATAATTTTTTTTAAGTGTATAGTCTGATATATCTAGCCTTTTTTATTTTAACATGCGTAACATGCTATGGCAATTCATGATAATATTAATAACGCAAGGTTCACACAAAACAAATTTTAGACATTTACTTTAATCATGGTGCCCAATAAATTAGAACCTGATCATTTACTCACCCAAGAACCAGATTAGATCTACATCATGCATTCTTGTGTATATAATGGCTTCCAATTCAATGAACTGAATTTTTAATCTTTTATATCATGTTAAACCTGACAAATAGACACATTTTCACTGTTTGAAACACTGGCACAAGTTTCACTAAGGTGCAAATAATAATTTAATGACATAATTTCCTTAAGAACTTGGCACAATGTTGCCAAAATAAACAATCACATTCACACACCACATTATGAAACTTAGTGGCCATTGACGAAATGGAGAAAACAGTATGGGAATATAATTACAAAGGTCATGTTTTGGCGCTGATGGATAGTTGGGGGGGTCACCATAATAATTTAAGTCCAGTGCTAATGTGAAAGCATATTGACTATTTTGCATAAATGTGTCGTGCAATCAACAAGACAACCAGTGCTTTATGAAACAAGCAGACTAACAAATCACAGAAAGAGGTAACGAGAACCTCAAATGTCTGCAATTATCAATTCATATTAGGACACATTTTTGGAATGTCCAACTCAACCAAAAAAGGACCTTTCAGTGAATTAGGAAGGAATCGATGTTTTCCGAATCATTCTATTTAAGCGTTTCGCAGCAGCGTTGAGTAGATCATCTTGGTGATCTGCAGAACTGCGGCGTGAAGCGAGTACTGCACCACGATGGAGCCGAAGCCTTTGTAGAAGCCCATGGAGCCCTCCTCACGCCGAATAACATTAATACAGTCCCTCATTCCTTCATATTGCGTGTTAATGGGCAACACTTCGAAACCCAGGTCAGTGTTGTCGATGATAGTGCGCATTCCCTGGATATGCAGCCTGTGCAACACCGTTTCCAAAGGAAACAGCAGCACATCTGCGCATAGGCTGGCAGCAAACCTGGCCATGAGCTCAGGGAAGTATGCATCCAGCATAGACTGGACCGCGTCCGCTGGCGAGTCAGGGGACGAGTGCTTTGGTGAGCCGTTATTCCGACGCCGAAGCAGGTAAAGAACCAGCCGCTGCACGCTGGAACTGATAATATAGTGGAGGATGCCGTGGAGAACCGTGGGAAACACCAGGTTCCAGAGGGGAAGGAGACGCTTGCTGTGAGGCACTCCCATTCCCATTACACGCCCGATACCCTCTTTCACACAGTCCAGGATGCCGGGGTTGTCTCGGATTATTTCACTCTGGTGAGAGTGAAAGAGAAAGCAGAAAATGAAGTTAGGCTGGGCGATATAACAACAATAATAAAAATGAAAAAAAAAATCTCAGTATTTTACAGCTGTTTCACAAAATCTAAAAGTATATTTATGTATATGCTAAAATGCATATATTTAATATAATAATGCATTTATGTATTCACCTAAAATAGTTTTTTTTTTTTGGCCATGACAACCAACAACAGCCACTGTTGGTACAATCTAAAAGAAATCCTTTAATCTTTTAAAGTTTAATCTAAGAAAATAAAATTTTCTTTTTTGTTTATGTAAGTATTTACACTTCCTTTCAAATTTTTTTTAGAAGAAACTAATATTAAACAAGAATGCATTCAATTGTTACACAGTATTTCTATTTCAAATAAATGCTGTTCTTTTCTGCTTTTCTCTCTGTATTAATTCAACTTTTTATTAAACAATCCTGAAAAATGTCACTGTTTCTACAATAATATTAAGCAGCACAAGGATCATGCGACATTGAAAACTGGAGTAAAGGCTTCTGATAATTCAGCTTTGCCATAACAGGAATAAATTACATTATTATTAGATTGTAATAATATTTCACAACACTGTCAAATAAATGCAGTCTTTGCTTTTCTTGTACAAAAGTTTTTATAGACAACTACCAGAATTAATCTCCTCTTCTTGTACTTTTCATATAAATCGTTTGTAATGTTTATAACAGTACAATTCCTACAGCAAATTCCAAACCGCTAAAGTCAAAACGAAAGCAAAACGAATACCGTTATCAGACTTTCCAACTGCAACTAAATGCAAGCCCTCAGATTTTCCAATAATCATCAATCATCAGATATGAAGCTGCACGCATATTGCTACATATTGAAAAGTTAGTTACCCAAAACTGGTTTGCTCATTTACCACAAGATCTAATCAAACTGCGTTTCCTAAAGCATTGAGTCCGATCATTGTGATCATCAAGATGGTGTGGAACAGAAAAGTCTTTATTTATAGTTGAAAACATATTTGTAATGTTCAGTTTTTAAAATGTATTATTTAAATGATTATTAATTGATAAAAATCATGTTTAGAATCAAATTCTTGATTTGCAGTAAAATATTTAAACATCCTTAAAACAAGACACATAACCTTGAGAAGTAAAACTGCAAAAATATTATATAGTTTCCACAGAATATATCTTGAATATAAGCGTATTTTGTCTTGTTCTACTAGCAGATATTTTTATTTGTTTTAAGCATAAAATTCACTGAAAGTATTATTTTACTCCTCATTTTTATTTCTGTATAAAAAGGCCAAGAACGTGAAAAAGTGTCTTTAATGTTTTAGGGGGAAAAAAAAAACACAATACAAGCCTAAACTATAAGTATAAAAATCCTTACCTGTACAGTCTCTATGAGACTTGCTGAGTAAAATGGCATTGCAACCACATACGTCAAACTGGAAAAAAAAAACACACACAATGATTTCACAAGATCAAATGACTGCACAAAACGAGATAAGGAGAAGAACGATAATTTAAATGTCAAGCCTATGGAATTCCCTTTCCGTATTCTTTG
The DNA here is from genome assembly GCA_021397915.2 of Tor tambroides. Classification (NCBI taxonomy): domain Eukaryota; kingdom Metazoa; phylum Chordata; class Actinopteri; order Cypriniformes; family Cyprinidae; genus Tor; species Tor tambroides. The sequence goes on from JAFVLL020043005.1 coordinate 10,076, forward strand.
TGGGACTTTGTTGTATAAACAACGACCAGTATATTAAGCTTAGTCAGAAGCTTATTCATACAGATCCCAGATATAAGAGCAAGTTAAAATTATGACTCATAAAAGAATCAAGAGATAAACAACTTGCAGCTTATAGCATTTTCCAAACATTGCCAAAAATTCAAGTAAATTTACTGTGCTTCTCTACAAGAAATGCACTGTTAACTAAATTAGGCAAATGTCTTAACTTACCCTTTGAGTACTAAGTGTCCCACAACTTGTTTAGGGTTCCACTTGTGTGATAACTCCCTGTGAATATACATAATGTTAGACAGACATAATTTACTTCAATAATGGCAGAAAAACATCATGAGAATTGATCAAATAAATTCAAATCATGCAAACTGCATGCTGCCATCATTTATTAAAATAATTGATCTAAATATAAAGGTCATTCCTCTGTGTATTATAAGGCTGTAAATCGAAGTGATTAATCTTCAAAGAGGGCCTTTTTAAGACACCTATCAGTGATTGCTTACATTGTATATATTTTTTTACCTTGGTAAAGGTGTGCATTCGCTAATGATGCCCTCTGTTCCCAACGTGACCCCCTGTACCACAAAAGTGCTGCCCATTCCTTTCCATAAAGCCTTTGGACCCTGTGTGGGTGTGTGTGTGAGAGAGAGAGAGGGGGGGGGGGGATACTTCAATGGACAAGTGACATGCAAATATCAAATACAGTACATGTATTAAACTAATTATGTTTTTGAACTAGGGTGGATTAGGGTGGTTTGAATGGGACTTTGATTCTAGATTCTATATGTTTTAGCCAATCGGATCACAAGTGGTCAGGTGAGACACATGTCCATTTACTTCTGGGTAACATGAGTCTCAAAAGCATCTCCAACCACTTGTGAATTAATTTTGAGAAGAGGGTCCGCATACAATCTCAAAATAAATAATACATCTCAGATTTTTTCCCCCCACGTAATTATACAGGTTAGGGCAGACATTCAAATAATTGCTTAAAAAAACTCAAGTCAAAAAACTCAACTCAAGTTAACTCATAATTATATTAAATAATATTCTTAGTCCTTCCTTCCTGTAACGGGAAGGCCCAAAGAGAAGCCACAAGAGTTGTTGAATTAATTAATTGTTAGATACAGTCTATTGTTTAACCAGAAAGCCGATAATATCCAGAAAAAAAGATGTTACGCATAATACAGAACTTTTAATTATAAACAAGCACATTTTTTATTTTAAAATGTCCATGTTGTATTACATCCAGCTGTTCAAAAATTAAAAACATAATAGCTAAAATATGAACTCTTACAACCATCTTTAACATATTACAATATAAGCACCACAAAGTAAAGTGTCATGGTCAATTTATCAACAGTAGATCAGTAGGTTTCTGCTTTAAAACAGCGAGTCTATAGAATGTACAAAAGCACTGCATTTTGATTTTGAATGTACAGCGTTTACATTAAATCAAATTATAGCCTTTTGAGGTTTAATAATTACGTTAGGCTGTATCAAAATACCTGTTCTTAACTGTTCTAACATGTTCGTCTTCGGAACAAGTTAAAATAACCATTTAAACTGAAATGGACAAGTGTAGAGGTCCTAGCACTGACCCTTAAGGTACCCCAAGGCCCTGCATTTGAACTGTTCTTTAAAAGATGTAATTTCTGAGCAGCAGCAAAGCAAAAATGTCTAACATGTAATACCTGAGTTTTGGTGACATTGTACATCACGCTGATAGCAGTCAGTGGGGACAAGTGATAACACCTGGCATGGTAATTCACCTGAAACACACAGTTCATTTTAAATTATCCATCATTTTTCAACACTATGCAATGCAAAAGTAGTATGTTTTAGCAGCACATAAGTATTTATGATATATGCATCTAAAAGTTTATGATAGACAGGAAGCTTGTAGGATTTATGTACTCAGTGTTGTTCTGCCTACCTGACACTGACGTCGAAACACAATGCAGGGATGTGCCAGGACATTTTCTGTGAAGAGGCTAATTCAAACCATGCAAAAATGATTATGAGTTTACTAACATTATTTTGCAAATCTTAATATAATTGTACTTTCAAAAGAACTTTACTTTAAACAGTAATTACTGGGGTTTTATTACCTTGCAAGACCTATACCAAACCCAGCAAATCTGTTCAGCTGTTCTGAAAGACAGAAAAAAGGGGAGTCATTTGGGGTGGGGGTGGGGGTCTCTGTACATTTTATTTTAAAGGTCACTGGATGAATCATGTATTTGCTTTTACCAAGTTCAAGTAAATAACTTGAAGTGTTTGCAAGTGTGATACATTTTTATGGGGTCACAACTTGACCCCAAAGATCTAGTTAATTACAGACCGATCTCAAATCTCCCTTTTCTGTCAAAGATACTAGAAAAGGTAGTATCCTCACAATTATATTCCTTCTTAGAGAAAAATGGTATCTGTGAGGAATTCCAGTCAGGATTTAGACCGTATCATAGTACTGAGACTGCTCTCATTAGAGTTACAAATGATCTGCTTCTATCATCTGATCGTGGTTGTATCTCTTTATTAGTTCTACTGGATCTTAGCGCTGCGTTCGACACTATCGACCACAACATTCTTTTAAATAGACTAGAACACTTTGTTGGCATTAGTGGAAGTGCCTTAGCATGGTTCAAATCGTACTTATCTGACCGCCATCAGTTCGTAGCAGTGAATGAAGAGGTATCATATCGATCACAAGTGCAGTATGGAGTACCTCAAGGCTCAGTACTAGGGCCGTTACTTTTCACGCTTTACATGTTACCCTTGGGAGATATTATCAGGAGACATGGTGTTAGCTTTCACTGTTATGCTGATGATACTCAGCTCTATATTTCTTCACGGCCCGGTGAAACACACCAAATTGAGAAACTAAAGGAATGCATAGTCGATATAAAAAAACTGGATGACGAGTAACTTCTTACTGCTAAATTCTGAAAAAACAGAGGTGTTAATTATCGGACCTAAAAACCCCACATGTAATAACCTAGAACACTATCTAACACTTGACGACTGCTCTGTCAAGTCTTCTTCATCAGCTAGGAACCTAGGTGTGCTGTTTGATAGCAATCTTTCATTTGAAAGCCATGTTTCTAGCATCTGTAAAACTGCGTTTTTCCATTTCAAAAACATATCTAAATTGCGACCTATGCTCTCAACGTCAAATGCAGAAATGCTAATTCATGCGTTTATGACCTCAAGTTTAGACTATTGTAATGCTTTGCTGGGTGGTTGTTCTGCACACTTGATCAACAAACTACAGTTGGTCCAAAATGCAGCAGCTAGAGTCCTTACTAGAACCAGGAAGTATGACCATATTAGCCCGGTTCTGTCAACACTGCACTGGCTCCCTATCAAACATCGGATAGATTTTAAAATCTTGTTAATTACTTATAAAGCCCTGAATGGCTTAGCTCCTCAGTACTTGAGCGAGCTCCTATCACATTATAGTCCTCCACGTCCGCTGCGTTCTCAAAACTCTGGCTGTTTGATAATACCTAGAATATCAAAATCAACTGCGGGCGGCAGATCCTTTTCCTATTTAGCACCCAAACTCTGGAACAATCTACCTAACACTGTTCGGGAGGCAGACACACTCTGTCAGTTTAAATCTAGATTAAAGACACATTTCTTTAACCTGGCTTACACATAACACACTAATACACTTCTATTATTCAAATCCGTTAAAGGATTGTTAGGCTGCATTAATTAGATCAACCGGAACCGGGAACACTCCCCATAACACACGATGTACTTGTTACATTGTAAGAAGAATGGCATCTACGCTAATATTTGTCTGTTTCTTTCTTATTCTGTTTCTCAGTCCGTGTCCGGATCAGATGGTGGATCGGCGCCGGGAGATGATGTCTGGTGGCCCCACTGTCAGCGATGAGCCCCAGAGACATATCCCCAGTGAAGACCTCGACTAAAAATACAATAAAACTAAAAATAAAACAAAATAACTAAAAATATAATAAAATATTTAACTACATAATACTATTATTGCTAGAAATTGCAACAATAGAAAAATAGAAATATAATACATTTATACATTTAAAATTTTAATTAAAACAATAAGTAAACAATAAATAAACAATAATATCCTGGCCAGAGGAGAACTGGCCCCCCAAATGAGCCTGGTTTCTCCCAAAGTTTTTTTTCTCCATTCTGTCACAGAGGGAGTTTTTCTCAGTTGGGGCTTGCTCAGTTGGGGACACTTAATTTCTAGCGATTATCGTCAATTTGATTTCACAGATACTATTTAAACTAAACTGAGCTAGACAATGACATCTCTGAACTCAATAATGAAATGCCCTTAACCGAAAATTGAGTGTTTAATCTTATTATTATACATTACTGACACTCTATCTGTTACACTCTGTTAAGTGCTTTGACGCAATCTGTATTGTTAAAAGCGCTATATAAATAAAGGTGACTTGACTTGAGTGCCAGGTGCATCAGAAGAGTTCATGACCATTTTATCAATACTGTCCTTTTACTGTCCTGTAATGTTGACTCAGAATTAGTCAACAATACTTTGAAAAACGATATTTGTATATTTATGTTAAATAACTCTAAATAATTTGTCAGGTTTATTTAAGCTTTTGTCTCTTTAAGACCTCATGCACGGATCTCATATGCTGTTACACAGGGCTCTATGCTTACTTTTCTTTTAAGGAGCTTTCCTTTAGCAGCTTAATTCAGATAAGGAGACCGAGCGGTTTTGTAAATCATCGCAACCAGGTAATATGCATTTACGTGACGAAGGCATAGCTAGCAAGCAAAATTTAGACTGTAATAACTAACGTTTATGACAGTAACTCACGATTGAGCAGCGAACCACTGATGCTAATGCGCTCTAGTTATTAATTGTGTTTGACTTGAAGCAGCACTGTGCAGAACGATCGGTGTATGATGACAAAGTACCGCGAGAGCGATTCGAAAACATAAGGAGTCGTCCGCTCTTTATAGCTCTCACTGTACTCTGACACACAGTCACCCGTCGGTCAGTGCTGCTTCAAGTCGAACACACCTCTTAGTGTTAGGGGAAGGGGGCCGTGCTCAGTGACTCAGTTTCGTCATCGAGTCACCATTTTAATCCTACTTTGAAAATCTCATGAAAAACGGTGAAAAACTGTTTAATCGCCCAATCTCACAATTAAGTACTACATAGTTCACAGTCTTTGTAGCATGTTTCAGTAATGCATTTCTAACATTTATAATGTGTTTAGAAACAATTATCAGAATTGACTTTACACAGACTTTAATTTCAACATTTATTTTCCTTGTTGTCTGATGCAAAGCATGCTGGGAACTAGAAAACTCAATCATTTTAAGTTCAGCTTACTACAACGACATTTTGAGTTTACAGAACTTATTTCAATTAAGTCCAATGAAATTTCATTATTATTTGAGTGAAATTAACTCATTTCATTTCATTCATTTCACTGTTCGGTTTTACAGTGTGTGTTTGAATTTAGATGCACAGCAGCTCAGCTATGACTTTGTTTGAAACTGTTTCCGTTGATGAAATAGAGCAAAATCAGGCAGTAGTGTTATAGCCAGACAACGTCGTAAGTCACTTATTATTAACTTCTTGTTTATTGACCTGTTGTTTTAAATTAATATCACATTTGCACACTCCTTTATCATTAAAAGCTGTCACTCTCCTAGTTTATCGCGATCTGTGGGAGCACAGAAAACTGTACATAAGTGAGCACTCGAGTGAATTCTCTTTCACTTTAAATCAGCAAGATTCAAGCACGAGCAAACGATACATTCCGTCATCTGTCAATGCATTATAAGCGCGGAATTAGTCTGCGGGAATGAGTAGAATTATTATCAATAGCCGCAATCCCGTGCCGAAATTCAAGTTCTGGTCTCCGTTCACTGTTAATTACCCGACTGTGAATTATGTGAACGGCACTATGTTGTCATTGAGAAGCTGCAGCCGTGGCAGGGATGATTTTTGGTGTGGTGGCCTTTTTTTTTTTTTTTTTTACAGTCTACGGTGGTGGCCCTGAATGTAGCAGAAACACTAGTCTAAATAGTTTATGCAACCGGCCCCAGTTCTTTGTTTACCCTTGTATGATCACAAGCACCCTTGTAAGACCCCCCTTGCAAGACATCCCCCCCCCCCCCCCCCATAAAAACAAATTCTCATTGGATCTAAGCAAATGTCATAAGTGACCTATCTTGATGACAGAATTTAAAAAGTTATGACCCATCTTGAAGAAGAAAAATATTAGACGACTAACTTTTTAAGACTAATCTAAACAGTTCATGCATCTGGTCCCAGATCTTTATTTACCCTTGTAAAATCACAAGTACCATTGTAAGACCCCCTTGCAAGACCCCCCTTCTCGCATTAAAAAAAAAAAAAAAAAAAACTTTCGCAAATCTCATAGGTGGCCTATTTTGATCTCAAAAAAGTGAGTTGCCACTGAAAGGTGAGAAGCCTGCATCTATGTTTTCTTTTTATTTTATTAAATAAATATGGGGTGGAATACTGCTGCTATAATAATACCAATATCAAGTATGATAATTATAAAATACCAAAGTAATACCAAACTTTACACTGTATATAAAGTCTTTGGTAATGCCCTGTTGTTTTAGTTGGATGCCATGCTACTTGTCTTTAAAATCTTACAAATTTACAAACTAACTATAGTAAAATTTATACAAACTTACAATAAACCGACCACATTTTACTCCCAAAATTCACAAACGTTTTACGAACCATTTCAACTGAATCATTAAAATGATTCAAACGAGTGATTCTTTATTCGATTCTTTTGTCGAATATCATCAGCAGGAGAAGGGCGAAGGAGCGAGTTTGTGACGACACACTCATTTACATCATATTTACTGTAAGCAAGACTGTAGGGGCGGGTCATGTCCAATATAAAGCTCATGACAGAAAAGATCGGCGTGAGACACTGCTACTTGTGGTTATTCGTGTAATGTTCCCTTCATTAAAAACATCTCAATTCATGCATACTTATCATAAACTGTACTCATTGTTACCGGACGGTGGAGCCGCTGATTGGGCTTCGTCTGCTGCTCCAGGTGGGGCAGGTGCCGTCTCAAATTGGGGTGTGCGATCGCCAAAATGCAGGTTTCTGCTGCCAGGTATATCTGGAGGTGTGGTGACCCAGTGCTGGAGGTCAGAGCTGGATGAATTATTGAATGACCTGCCCGAATAGCCCCCGCTGAATGACGGATCCTCTCTGCCCCTGTAACCCAAACCCTCAAAGCTGTCCGGCCGACGAGAAGTCATGCTGGAAATCGCTTGGGAAACTACACTGAAATGACAAGATATCTCAGTCTGACTTCCTGCGATTTATGACCTATGTGATGTGACACGATTTCATTGAAAACTTCAACAATCGAAAAATGCGAGAATTAATTTCTGGTTGACCGATGCTGCTAGCAAGGAGATTGCTTTAGCAAAACAACCCAGCACCCGCCTGAGTGACTTTTGTCGGTTGACAGTTTACTTCCGGGTTGAATGAAGCCTTATGGGTTATGTAGTTTATTACATTTACAAACGAATAGGATTAAAACCTATGATTAAAACCCACACCACAAAAATCAAACCGATTAGATATAGTGCAACTTCCTGAATTCACAGGAAACAGTTTACTTTGGGGGCCTATATGTATGTTATCCTGGACCACAAAACCAGTCATAAGTAGCACAGCACTGTATGGGTCAAAATTATTCCAAAAATCATTAGGATATTAAGTAAAAATCATGTTCCATGAAGACATTTTATAAATTTCTTACCGGAAATATATCAAAACTTAATTTTTGATTAATAATATGCATTGCTAAGAACTTCATTTGGACAACTTTAAAGGTGATTTTCTCAATATTTTTATTTATTTATTTTATTTACTTGTTTATTTATTTATTTATTTTGCACCCTCAGATTCCAGATATTCATATAGTTGTATCCACTGATCTATATATAATCTCTATTATAGATCAGTGGTTGTATCTCAGCCAAATACTGTCCTATCCTAACAAACCATGCATCAATGGAAAGCTTATTTCAGCTTTCAGATGATGTATAAATCTCAGTTTTAAAAAATTGCCCCTTATGACTTGATTTTGTGGTCCAGGATCACATATTGTGTTCACCATGTGTTCTACTATGGTGATGTAAAAGATAAGACAGAAACAGTGTATTTTGTATAAAATAACATTCAGTATAACAATTTACACGACGTCTAGGATAAAGATAGGCATCAATAACAGATAAATGCAAATTATAACCTATTTAATAACAAATACTAAGAATTATAAAATCCTGCAAGTGATATCCTGATAGTACAATGAATTTATGGCCTCTCTGACTATGATACTTCTTCGCTAATTCAAGGTTTTTAAACATATATGGGGTGCTGGCAAAATACTTTATCCTGCAAAGTAGGGTTTTAAATCACGAACCGATTCTTTTACATAAAGTAATGACTTATGAGCCTGATCTTTTTAGTGATTCAAAAAGCACCTATGGTGAATTAATCTGAATCACCTTTAAGTCTAAATTTATTTATTTACTGAAATAAAAAATAAAAAACCTAGGACCAGGAGGACATTGTTTTGTAGATTATAGTTAAGAACTAAACACTGACCCCCAGTTTCACAGACAAGGTTTAAGCCTAGTCGTAGACTAAAATGTAAATCTGAGCTGTTTCAACTGAAAGAAACTTGCACTGACTGATCTTAAAACATGTCAGTGCCTTTGTTTTGTCTTAAGATGCACACCAGTAATGCTTTAATCTAAAGCATGTTTATAAAAATTACTTACATGTCCTAATTGAACTATGGCCTAATCCTGGTTTAGGCTAAGCCCTGTCTATGAAACCGGGCCACAATGTATTTCTTAAAGCTCTATACTAGAAATACCATAATCCATGCCGAAGCAGAGGGAGATGAGGGCGCCCTCCTCTGTTGATGAATGTGTTTACACCGGTTTGAGATGCAGCACAAGCAGCATCCGCTCAGGAGCCGCGGGGCCTGCGGTATGATAACGCTTTTACATATCAAAACACAATATCTCAATAATGACACGTTAATGTACGGTAGTTCAAATGCTGTAGAAACACGAATGATGCGTATTAAGGTAGATAAACGAGATCTTTGCCGTCTTAAAAAGTTGTTTACTTGCAGTAGCATCTGCTGGATAGCTTGCAAGCTACACGATTTTGAGTTTTATGTTTAAAAACAATAATAATTTCATTATTATTTACTGTCACTTTGGTGTAATTATTAAGTATTCTGTAGTTATAATTGTAAACATCTATGTGGTCAGATATGTCGTACTGTGTTTGCTGTGACATTGAGGCTGATCTGGGCTGAAGGGGACATTATTATTAGTAGTACGTGCGGCTGGCAGGTTGTTGATCTGATTTTGTGCTTCATGGGATCTTTCATGTCTCCGATTACAAATCTACCTGACATCTTTTGGTGGACGCACCATTAACATATTTACATTGAGAAAGACTGGATCATAATTTTGAATTAAATAGAAGAAGTCTATTTAACTTAAATAAGAACTCACCCCACAACGTTAGTATCATATGATTACATTCTGTAGCTTTAATGTGAGTTAAAAGCACTCTATCCTAATTTATGCCTCTATTGTACACACTCAAAGCAAAAGTTTATGTGGGATTTACGTTGTACTTGAAGTGAGTTAAGTCATTTTCACTAGAAATATTTTGTTGGTGACAGCCTTCAGCGCACTACTTCAATGAAATCAGGTGAATGACATATTTTCAAGATTAAATAGTCACACAAAATATGATATGTTGGCTGTCATCACTGTTGCATGTTTGTAATTTAACAAATCAAGAGTGTCTCAGTTGTCCCTAACTGTATTTCAGTAATATTACTTCCTTGTGTCTTCGTATCTGAGTAAACATCTATGAACAATGTCACTGTACTTCCACTAGATATTGTTGGTTGTTGGGAATCGGCGAGTCTCCAGATGTAGTTGAAGGAGCGTCACGTTGCCCCCACTGGTCCGCATACCCCCCCCCACTGCATGGCTTCACTTGCTGGTGTCTCACACCGCGTCTCCATATCCCCAGTCCTGCACACCCTCATGCTGGGGTCTCAGGCCTCTCACAGACTGACCAATGACTGCCTGGATTGTTCTGCCTGTCAGCCTGTCCGCTTTCTCCATCACGGGGATATGGATTGTGTAAGTGTTAGTGTTAAAGTGTTAGTTCACCCAAAATGAAAATTCTGTCATTAATTACTCACCCTCATGTCGTTCCAAACCTGTAAGAAACCTGTTCATCTTCGTTACACATAATGACAGAAGACAGTAACTCGGGGAGAAGAATTGTTGAATAAGGTAATTATTTTTTGTGTGCAAAGAAAACAAAAATATTCTCGTAGCTTTGCAAAATTGAAATTGAGCCACTGATGTCACATGGAGTGTTTTACCGATGTCCTTACTACGTTTCTCGGTCTGGGAACATTTCAGCTGCATTGCTGTCTATGCAGTATCAGAGAGCTCTCAGATTTTATTAAAAATATCTTCATTTGTGTTCCGAAGATGAATGAAGGTCTTACGTGTTTGGAACAACATGAGGGTGAGTAATTAATGACAGAATTTTCATTTTTGGGTGAAAAATGGATAGTTCCCTTAAATGGATAGTTCGAGCCAGAAGTTTTCAATTAAATTTAATATAGCCCTTTTCTACTGTTTTTCTTTTACTATATACAGACAAGTCATGTACTAATTTACAAATAACTAGGGCTGTGCAATTAATCGCATGCAATTCTCATGCGCATCTCGTCAGTAAAGCCGGCTCCGTGATTAGCGCTAAATCTCCATCACCTGTTTTCAAATGGAGCGGCTGTTAATACACAGAGCCGTAGTTCACTGACAAATTACGCGATATTGCGTTCATAATCGAATGCGATTCATCTGCGATATTGAACGCGATATTGCCTAGCTTGTCAGTGAACTACGGCTCTGTGTATTAACTGCCGCTCCATTTGAAAACAGGTGATGGAGATTTAGCGCTAATCACGGAGCCGGCTTTACTGACGAGATGCGCATGAGAATCGCATGCGATTAATTGCACAGCCCTACAAATAACCATAAAATATTTTGTTCACTAGTTACGCCATGGCAGTAATGAACCACCATGTTTGTCCTGTTGAGAACTGGTAAGTTATCCCTATAAAGTCTATTGTATCATATTTGATACAAAAAATTTTAACTTTAAAAAATTTCAAACTTTAACTTATCAATATGATCTAAATTTTGCTGAGAAATGTGTTGTACACAATCTACTTGATGTCTTCTGTCATATGATTGATATTTTGTACCCTTTTTAGTAGGGAAGCACCGATAGGATTTTTTTTTTTTTCCAATGACGATTTTAACAAACAACTATTGGCTGATTCCATGATTGGTCAATTGCATAAAGCAGGCCTTAAAAACAGGGGGAAAAAAAATCAATTCAGCCCGAGCAGAATCTGTATTTGAACGTTTCTGTTCCTGTGTTCCTCTGTATTATTACTGTTCCGAAACCGGTTTGAGTTGGAAAAAATACTGGTTAATAACGTTATTTTTAAAAACTTTTTAATAATAATAATAATAATAATAATAATAATAATGATATAAAAGTACAGCGTTTTCTTTACTCAAAATGGAAAAACAAAAACAAAAAAAAAAACACAAAGAGCACCTGGTAGCCTATCTTGCGCTTAGTCATAGCCAGAGCCGTTGAGAAACACAGATCTGGTCATAGCCAATTCAGCATCATCTTTTGTAGATTTTGACCAAATGTATTAAACGAAAGAAAAAACTGCCAATGCTTTAAAGACATTAAAGCATTTTTTCAAGATATTTAAAAATGTTTGCAGCATTGAATAAGCACTCTGAGAGGAAAAAAAACAGCCTAAATTAGTAGGCTGTACATCGAATTTTATTATTACATTCAGAAATAATGTAGGCTAAAATACCGGTAAATAAAGCAAAATGTTTACAAACATTACAAACACAATTAGGCTATTTTAGTTCCCTTCTCTCCAAAACAAATCCTCTTGTAGCCTATTTAGGCTAAATATAAACGTCAAGCCAAAACGAATTAATTTAAAAGCAAGTCTGGTTTTTATTTTGATAATGAACAGGCTGCGATGTAAAGTTAGCAAAAATATGTTGTATGTGTGTGAGGCGCCGATGCGATCACTGCATTGTTTTCCCAAATGTTACTCCGTAATTTATGGTCATACCAACGCTGGTTGGTCATACAGATAGAAGCAAATCATCATTCAAAACTGTAAAGCTTTTGCAAAATAAAGAAACTCAGCACAATTTTTTTTATTTCGTTTTGTTAATCAATGATTAAAGTGAAATATATTTAGTGGTTTCTCCGTTCACAGAAGCGCTGCAGGTGCGTGGTGTGACCTTGTGTGAATCCCTGTTCAACACTATCCTGCCATTTTTGCTGGTTTCAAACACACAAAAAGCTGCATATTACCTGCCATTCATTTTCACTTAAATGTAGGCTTAATGCTTGGCGATTCGTGACAGATCCTCGGGTAAACTAACGCTGGGACATTGCCATTGCGACTTACGATGAATTTACAGCTGAGTATGGGCATTTCATATATATTTTGTACAGATTTTGTTTTGGCAAGTATTTCTTTTTTTGCCCAGAGAAAAACGTTGGATTTTGCAACAGACATGCAACTCGTTGTCTTCATGCAGTTAATTAATAAACCATCGTATCGGCCCTTTTCATGCTATTTCCGATATGCTGATGGCTGTAAATTGATCAAAAATCGGCCGATAAATATCGGCGGCTGATACATCGGTGCATCCCTACTTTTTAGCAAGTAAATGGCATTTTAGCATAATTATAAATACATTGCCGTTTCAGGTCAGGGTACACGTCTTTGTGCAGTAAAATGTTTACTGATTATTAAGTGAAAGTAAGAGTAACTTTTACATTGTTAGTAGTATTTCGATGAACATCTAGTTTACTGAAGCATCTTAGGTTTACTTGATTATCCATACATTATTTTTAGAAAAATCATGTTAAAATGTGAGTATTAGATATGATACATCAGGCTGTTGAGGATTTGTACACCTCTCAGTCATCACTGTATTGCACTGCATAATAATTTTTACCATCACAGTGAAAACAACAGGGTTTTGATCATAAAAGCAGTTAAATATCATTTTACTAAGACATATTATTGGAAGTTATAGAGTGGCAACTGATATTTATATGCATTTTATGTACAACCCCAATTCCAGAGAAGTTGTGACATTTTGTAAAATGCAATAAAATTAAGAATCTGTGATTTGTTAATTCTCTTTAACTTTTATTTAATTGACAAAAGTACAAAGAAAAGATTTCCATCAACGGTCCTTTTAATTTCAATGTTTAATTGTTTAGGAATTGAGGATACTAATTGTTAAAGTTCTGCAAGCATAATTTTTGTCCAATCTTGCTTGATACAAGACTTCAGAAGCTTAGCAGTCTGATTGTTGTTGTCTGATTCTCCTTTTCATGATGAGCCATACATTTTCAATAGGAGACAGATCTGCTGGCCAGGCTAGCACATTCACTTTGTCTATGAAACCATGCTGTTGTAGAACATTCAGAACGAGACTTGGCATTGTCTTGATATAATAACCATGGACTTCCCATGAAAGGCATCATCTTTATGGCAGTATATGTCTCCGTACAATCCCAGTGTATGCCTCCATGTCAATGGTACCTTCGCACATATGCCACCAATGCTGTTTGCTCTGCTGCACCCCATACCATGACAGACGTTTGCTTTTGCTTCTGTCGCTAATGAAAGTCTGGATGGTCCCTTTGGTCTTTGGGACTGAGAACTCAAAATCCATTTTTTCCCGGAAACAAGTTGAAATGTGGACTCATCTGAGTACAGCACACATTTTCACAGTCTTTTTGAGCATCTGAGATGATCTCCGGCCCAGAGAATCTGGCGGCATCGCTGCATAGAATTGATGTATAGCTTTCTTCTAGAGTAACAGATATTTAAGTTGCATTTCTTGATGCAGCAGCAGACTGTGGTAATTGACAGCAGTTTTCTGAAGTACTCCTGAGCCCATGTGGCTATATTTAACACTGCAGCATGACGGTCTCTTATGCAATGCCATCTGAGGGCTCAAAGGTCATGCACATTCAACTGAGGTTTCCTGCCTTGTCCCTCATGTACTGTGATTTCTCTGGATTCCCTGAATCTTTTCACAATATTATGTATTGTACTTGGTGAAAGACCTAAATTCTTTGCAATTTTGCATTGCGAAATGTGATTTTTGATTTGTTTGACACTTCTCTCGTGAAATTTATCACAAAGTGATAAGCCATGATCCAGCTTTGCTTGCAAAGACTAAGATGCTCCTTTTATACCCAAACATGATACCCTCACCTATTACCAAATGACCTGCCTGTGAACTGTTTCAAAACAGTTTAATTAGGATATTCTATGAGCTTTTCACTTTTATTTTGCCATTGTCCCAACTTTTTTGGAATGTGTTGCAGCCATCAAAACCAAAATTTGTTTATATTTAAAAAAATACATTTATGTTGGTCAGTGAAAACTTTGGAAAAAAGTGAAAAACAGTTCAAAACAGTGAAAACAGTGAAAAAAGCTGTTTTCTTTTTTATTTGCAAGCTATCAGAATTTACTTTTTGGCCATATAAATATCAGGACCTGCACCCAAAAAAAACAAACAAAAAAAACACACTATTATTTTATAAGTCATGCTTTACAGAGTTAAATCCCAAATCCAAAAAACCCACATACTGTTAAGACTGTTCTTTCATGCTTGATTCTTTGTATCATAGGTCATACAATTTGACATGTACAGAGGAAACGGCTAAGAGGGGCTTTCCAAAAACCTGCTGTACTCTTCAAGACATCCCCCTCATCAGGTGAGACTTACTTTGAATTTATGTGGTATACCACAAAATGACCACATTTTGAAGATGGCTGCTTTTAGTAGTACTGTTTTGCACCAGCTTCCTGTGAAAAGGTTGCCCAGTATCTGATTTTCTTATCTTTTAACAGTAAATGTGGATGCTATCCACCAGAGAGCTGTCTCTTCAGTTTGATTGGCAATGTTGGGGCTTTTATGGGTAAGAATTACAGTTTGACATTTAATAAATAACCAAATAAATTTATATTCAAAATGAACTCCACAAAGAAGTTGATTACTTAGTCTGTTGTCTAAAGGTGTGTGATTTATGTCAATATTAAAATACTTCTGTGTGTGTGTGTGTGTGTGTGTGTGTGTGTGTGTGTGTGTGTGTGTGATGTATTCCTGCAGTGGTTATGGTGTGCATGCTGCGTTATGCTCAAGTGATTGAACACAGCCATCATTGCTGGACCAACACAAGTGCTTTGGTGTCCGGCTGCATTAATGCCCTGGGTTTGGTCATGGTGGGCAACTTTCAGGTAAGCAGGCGAGAATGGACTTGTGCCTTCAGCCCATTATATAAATCTAAATTAACTTCTATTCCTCTCTCCCCCTCACCCATTTTTTTTTTAGGTCGATCATGCCAAGACTCTTCATTATGTGGGAGCAGGTGTAGCTTTCCCTGCCGGCTTGCTGTTTGTGTGTCTGCAGTGCGTTCTGACGTACCGTATAGCAGAGACAGCGCTGGACTACTGGATGGCTCATGTGCGTGTGGCTCTCTCAGCTGGAGCTCTGGTATCGCTTGTCCTCAGTATCCTTACCATGAGTGTTACTACACTTTATGTTTGACCTGAAGACATTGGAAATCAGTCGTGATATTATACATGAAAATCAAATTTAGCTGGATGCATTTGAACATGGAGCGAAAATCCTAAAAACACTTACGCACAGCGTTGATTGGCTTATTGCTTTTCAGCAACAGTGGATGATAAAAGATACAATGTCCAGTAAATAAGCTTATTACTAGGGTTTTCACAGTTCAAATATTTTAGTAGTCTGTACCAATGCTAGTCCAATTTCAATAATGTTCCAATACCAGTCCCAATACCAGTTTTGATATTACCGTACAGCAAAACTGACGTGCAGTTGAGCACATTGTATTATTTAAAAATATTAATGTTAAAGTAAACAAATCAAATTAAAATAATGGCATATAGCCTTCAATGACAGTGGGTTTTTTAGTTATTCAAGTGTTTTTAAAGTATATATTTTAGTCTGTATAAATGGAATAAAATATAATAAATAGGGATGTAACGATTCACTCAACTCACGATTTTAAGTTCACGATTCAATTCACGATTTGTTTTTTTGTTTTTTTTTACAAAATGAGATTTAAGACAAATTTTAAATTAAATGTGTCCTTTTATTATTGCTTGGACAAAATGCAGCACGTTTCTTTGTGAAATTGAAATATAACACTATAATAATATACTAATATAGCACTTACATATTCTTGCTCTTTTGTTGGTTTTGATTGCTTCTATTCTCCTCATTTGTAAGTCACTTTGGATAAAAGCCTCTGCTAAATAACAAAATGTAAATATAATGTAAATGTAATTAACAAAACTAAATTGAAATTTTAAAACAAGCTCCAAATCAAATAAATAACACAAATAAAATAAATCTCTTCATATAAACAAAATAAGGCTTGGTCTATCCTCTTTCCATTTAAAATTAGAGGCAACCACTGCATTTTAATCATGATCCAAACAAAGATGCTGCATATATGCAACATGAGCAGTTTTTAATCTAAATTAAATTGTATAATTTCGAAATTTGAAGCAAAAACAGAATGGTCTGACTTCAGTTTTGTGAAACTACTGTATACATAAATATCCGCATGAAATGAAACGGAAGACGAGCTGAATTAAACGCAGATTCACTCTCTGCCAGCAGGTGGCGCTTTAAGCGTTTCCTTGGTTTCCGCTGTAAACAAAGCAGCGCTGCACTAGAAAAAATACCATCTAAACTTTTCTAAAGACAGTAAGTTCCCCTCAGACATACATTCATATAAACTCCTGCCCCTAATTGAATCGCGATTTGTTTAGCATCTCAACCGATTTGAATTGTCAAGTCAAGTCACCTTTATTTATATAGCGCTTTTAACAATACAGATTGTGTCAAAGCACTTAACATTATCAAATTGGAGGATAGAGTGTCAGTAATGTATAATGATAAGATTAAACATAAAATTTTCAGTTAAAGGCATTTCATTATTGAATTCAGAGATGTCACTGTCTAGCTCAGTTTAGTTTAAATAGTATCTGTGCAATCAAATCGATGTTAATCGCTAGAAATTAAGTGTTAAGTGAAATTAACTGAGCAAGCCAGAGGCGACAGGAACCAAAACTCCCTCTGTGACAGAATGGAGAAAAAAAACCTTGGGAGAAACCAGGCACAGTTGGGGGCCCAGTTCTCCTCTGGCCAGACGAAACCCGCAGTTCAATTCCAACCGTAGCCATGTCAGATTGTGTAAAGGGCTTATCTGATTCCTGTGGTCTTGTCCTGATGGGGCATTTTAATTTATAATTTAATGTTTATATTTTTGTTTTATTCATTATTTGAAGTTTTTCATTTATATGATTTATTCATTTGCTATAATTGTAATGTATAGTTTAATGCATTTATTGTTTCTCGGTCTATTTTTACAATATATATTTGTTTGTTTATTATAATTGTAATTTATAGTTTAATTCATTTAATATATTTCTGTTGTGTGTGTGTGTATATATGTGTGTGTGTATATATATATATATATATATATATATATATATATATATGATATAAATAATAAATATTATACTATTTATTATTTTAAAATGTATTTATTAATTTTTCATATTTGTATATTATGTTTTAATTAATTTTAAATGTATAAATGTATTATATATCTATTTTTATGTTGATGCAATTTCTAACAACAATAATAGTATTATGTAGTTAGGTATTTTATTATTTTTTTTTAGTTTTATTGTGTTTTTAGTCGAGGTCTTCACTGGGGATATGTCTCTGGGCTCATCGCTGACAATCAGGGCTGTAGACATCATCTCTTGGTGCTGATCCACCATCTGATCTGGATACATACGGTGACCTCGGAATAAGAAAGAAACAGACTAATATTAGCATAGATGCCATTCTTCTAACGATGTAACAAGTACATCGGGTGTTATGGGATTAATGCAGCCTAACAATCCTTTAACGGATTTGAATATTAGAACCGTATTACTGTATTATGTGTAAGCCAGGTTAAAGAGATGTGTCTTTAATCTAGATTTAAACTGACAGAGTGTGTCTGCCTCCCGAACAGTGTTAGGTAGATTGTTCCAGAGTTTTGGGGCTAAATAGGAAAAGGTTCTGCCGCCCGCAGTTGATTTTGATATTCTAGGTATTATCAAATGGCCAGAGTTTTGAGAATGCAGCGGACGTGGAGGACTAACTATAATGCAATAAGAGCTTGCTCAAGTACTGAGGAGCTAAACCATTCAGGGCTTTATAAGTAATTAACAAGATTTTAAAATCTATTCGATGTTTAATAGGGAGCCAGTGCAGTGTTGACATAACCGGGCTAATATGGTCATACTTCCTGGTTCTAGTAAGAACTCTAGCTGCTGCATTTTGGACCATCTGGAGTTTATTAAGTGTGCAGAACAACCACCCAATAAAGCATTACAATAATCTAACCTTGAGGTCATAAATGCATGAATTAACATTTCTGCATTTGACTTTGAGAGCATAGGTCGCAATTTAGATATATTTTTAAGATGAAAAAATGCAGTTTTACAAATGCTAGAAACGTGGCTGTCAAAGGAAAGATTGCTATCAAATAGCACACCTAGGTTCCTAACTGATGACAAAGAATTGACAGAGCAGCCATCAAGTGTTAGATAGTGTTCTAGGTTATTACATGTGGGGGTTTTAGGTCCGATAATTAACACCTGTTTTTTCAGAATTTAGCAGTAAGAAATTCCCTCGTCATCCAGTTTTTTATATCGACTATGCATTCCGTTTTGGTGTGGTTCGCCGGGCCGCGAAGAAATATAGAGCTGAGTATCATCAGCATAACAGTGAAAGCTAACACCGTGTTTCCTGATGATTCCTAAGGGTAACATGTAAAGCGTGAAAAGTAACGGTCCTAGTACTGAGCCTTGAGGTACTCCATACTGCACTTGTGATCGATATGATACCTCTTCATTCACTGCTACAAATTGATGGCGGTCAGATAAGTACAATTTGAACCATGCTAATGCACTTCCACTAATGCCAAAAACGTTTTCTAGTCTACTCAAAAGAATGTTGTGGTTGATAGTGTCGAACTCAGCACTAAGATCCAGTGGCACTAATAGAGAGATACAACCACGATCAGATGATAGAAGCAGGTTATTTGTAACTCTAATGAGAGCAGTCTCAGTACTATGATATGGAGTCAGACTGTTTTCTTTGATCTTCTTTAAGCGTAAAGGAGCAACTGTATCTAAAGTGCTAGAAAAGAGAGAGTCCATAGTTTCTGTTACATCATCAAGTTTTTCTGCGCTGTTGGATATGCTGAGGAATTGAGATAAATCAGGAAGATTACTTACAAAGCAGTCTTTTGTGGTAGAAGTGATGGTTCTACCATACTTGTAACAAGGAGTAGAATTTACAGTTTTAGCTATATGGAGTTTACACAAGACTAGATAATGATCTGATAATAGTACTATGATACGGTCAAGACTAGATAATGAATTTCAACACCACTAACATCAATTCCATGTGACAGTATTAAATCTAGAGTATAATTTCGACAATGAGTAGGTCCTGAAACGTGTTGCCTAACCCCAATAGTATTCAGAATGTCTATGAATGCTGATCCTAATCTTTTTCATTATCGACATGAATATTAAAATCACCAACAATTAAGACTTTATCTGTAGCCAGTACTAACTCAGATAGAAAATCAGCAAATTCTTTAATAAAGTCTGTGTGGTGCCCAGGTGGCCTGTATACAATAGCCAGTACAAACATCATAGGGGATTTATCACTAACACGTGTTTCTCTAGATAATGGTATACGCAGCACCATAACTTCAAACGAGTTATACTTAAAGACTGCCCTCTGAGAAATACTGATAATATTGCTATAAATTGTAGCAACCCCTCCCCCTTTACCTTTTGGACGTGGCTCATTTTTATAACAGTAATCTTGGGGGTTAGACTCATTTAAAGTAATGTATTCATTTTGTTTTAGCCATGTTTCTGTCAAACAGAACAAATCCAGGTTATGATCATTGATCAAATCAATTACAAAAAGTGCTTTTGTAGAAAGGGACCTGATATTCCCAGGGAAAGCAAGGGCTGATAAAAATGTAAAACTGTAACTTGAATGCAATGTAAGTCGCTTTGGATAAAAGCGTCTGCTAAATGCATAAATGTAAATGTATATTCAGTAAGCCAAGTTTTATCAATTGTTTCTCTGTATTGTAAACATTTTTTATTTGTTGAACATCAATTAAATTGTTACTCTTAATTTGGTTTGGACGTTTTCTGTATTTTCTAGTTTGGGGAACAGACACAGTCTCTATAGTGTGATATCTAGGTGAAGGAGTCTCTATGTGCTGAGAATTAACTGACTTCTGTGACGTGAGGCGGCTAGCAGACGGTCGGTTTAGCCAGTCTGTCTGCTTCCTGACCTGGGCCCCAGTTAGTCAAGTACAAACTCTAAGACTATGTGCCATATTTCTAGAGAGAAGAGCGGCACCACCCCAGGAGGGATGAAGACCATCTCTTTTCAACAGGTCAGGTCTGCCCCAAAAACTCGTCCAATTGTCTATAAAACCTATGTTATTCTGCGGGCACCACTTAGACATCCAGCCATTGAGTGACGACAGTCTGCTATGAATCTCATCGCCACGGTAAGCAGGGAGCGGACCAGAGCATATTACAGTGTCTGACATCGTACTTGCAAGTTCACACACCTCTTTAACATTATTTTTAGTGATCTCCGACTGGCGAAGTCGAACATCATTAGCACCGACGTGGATAACAATCTTACTGAATTTATGTTTAGCATTAGCCAGCACTTTTAAATTTGCCAAGATGTCAGGTGCTCTGGCTCCCGGTAAACATTGGACTGTGGTGGCTGGTATCTCTATTTTCACGTTCCGTAAAATAGAATCGCCAATAACTAGAGCACTTTCATCAGGTTTCTCAGTGGGTGAGTGGGGAGAACCTGTTTGATGTTTTGATCGGAACGGAAGAGCGGTGTTTTGACCCACGACTAGGCCGCCTCACAGTCACCCAGTTGCCCTGCTGCACGGGCTCTCCCGGAACCGAACAATGTACAGGAGTCCCTGAGCTAGTCGCATCCAAGGCAGTATCTACAGCCCTCACATTCTTACTATCCTCAACTAAAGTTTGGATGCGTGTCTCTAGTTCTAAGATCTTCTCTGTCAGCCTAACTATTTCCCTGCATTTATCACATGTGAATCCCTCGTCGCCGACAGAGACAGATAAACTGTACATGTAGCAAGCAGTGCAAACAACAATAGCAGGAGAAGAAGCCATTACTCACCGTGATTGATGAATGATACCAACTAAACTATCGTCACATATATGAATCGATTTTCAACCGGCTCGCGGTTAATCGTTACATCCCTAGTAATAAACATGAATTATAAGCAACAAGTCAAATGAAAGTAAATAAACAGTGCTAGAAGTATTTCAGTGTTAGAAGTAATTTTCAAACAATCCATAAAAAATAAAGAAACAAAATAAAACCAATACAAGTTTTATTTTTAATTATTTATTTCAGCAAAACAGTCCACAATAAAAAACACAGAAACAAAATAAAAACAATACAACAAAGAAAAAAATAAGTTAACAGTGCTTGAGTGTTTTAAGTATTTTTTTAAGTAAAGAGTCTACAAAAAAAAAAAAATAGAACAATTTAAAACAAGAGAACAAAGAAAAAACATTGATTTGCAAGTTTCAAGTATCTAATAGCAGCAGACATTGAGTAAAGCGAGAGAAATATAAACGAAATATAAAAGTTGCTAAATGTAAAAAAGAAAAAAAAAAAAAACTACAAAATGATTGGTAACCCACACTCGGAATTTATGCTCTGCATTTATCCCTTTCAAGTGCACCCACACAGCAGTGAGTAGTGAACACACTCAGTTGTGGATAATGATGAAAGTGGAAGAAAGCGCTGGTCATTCACTCCCCCCACCTACATTTCCCGCCTGTACTGAGACTCAAACCTGCAACCTTTGGGTTACAAGTCTGACTCTCTAACCACAGCCACAACTGTCCCAATACTACATTAACAGTACAAATAGATCTATTAATACACTAGATTAATACACTAACAGTGCAAATAGATCAATTACAGCAAAAAAGAAAGAACATTTATAGTACATCACAGTTAACAAAGATCATGGTAAATAATGTTATTAATCCTTAAGTTCATTGTGCCCTTTCCTTAACATCCTGTTCAAGGTGGTATCTTCTTCATCCATGAAAGTTTTGTATTGCAGCATGCCGCAGCCATCTGTGAATGGGTCTTCACTGTCTTGGTCCTGGTGTACTATGGCACCTTCACCTATGAGTTTGGCACCGTCAACAGTGATACCATGATGGCGGCCTTAATGAAGCGCAGTCAACATCACCATCCAGGGTCAGCGGTCATCATGGGGGGTATCGGGAAGGGTGTTGCAATGGGATGTGGTGCCCGCAGTCTCAAGTCCCCCGGAGGCAGCAGCACTTCCACACACCTCAACTGTACACCAGAAAGCATCGCCATGCTTTAGGGGTTAATTGCTACAGTATTCTCTCAGACCTCAGCGCATAGACTCAGAACCCTTCATCTGGTTCACGGATTTGTGAAAAACTGGTACAAGCAATATGGAATTACTTGTGAGGTTACAGTAAGTTTACAGACTTGCTGATTATAATCTAACAGTAATGACCAGTTAGTCATAACTAAGGTATTTTGCATGATATTTTGCGTTCATGTGTAAGATAACTCAAAGTACAGCCCCAATTACCAGCACAGACAATTTCTTCACATCATTCATGGGGCCTCTGACAGAAATGTTTTAATTTTACTATGTTAAAACTGCAATAACCGATCCCTAAAGGCACATTCACACTGACAGTGAGTAAATTGTTTAGGGTCAACAAGTGGATTGTTGGTTGCTAGAAGGATTTCTGCATCAGGAAATCCTATAGAGTGCTGCAGGGATGATGGGTTATGTAGGCCTGGAAACTCGGAGTTAGCATTTTAACACTTCCGGTTCCATCATCCCAAATCAGTGGGTTTTTGGCTAAATGCCTGAAAGAAGATATATGGTGAACACAAGCTCAAGATATTTAACGTTTTATGTTACAACATAAAATACATCTGTAACACCTTGTGATTAATTTTTTTAAAGGGCTAGTTCACCTAAAAATGAAAATTCTGTCATTAATTACTCACCCTCATGTCGTTCCAAACCCGTAACACCTCGGTTCATCTTCGGAACACAAATTAAGATATTTTTGATTAATTCTGAGAGCTCTCTGACCCTCCATAGACAGCAAAAATACTACCATGGTCAAGGTCCAGAAACAGATGAATTGTTGAATAAAGTCATTATTTTTGTTTTCTTTGCGCACAAAAAATATTCTCGTAGCTTTGTAAAATTACGGTTGAACCAGTGATGTCACATGGATGACCTTGCTACGTTTCTGGACTTTGACCGTGGTAGTATTTTTGCTGTCTATGGGAGGGTCAGAGAGCTCTCAGAATTAATCAAAAATATCTTAATTTGTGTTCCGAAGATGAACCGAGGTCTTGTTGGTTTGGAACGACATGAGGACGAGTAATTAATGACAGAATCTTCATTTTTGGGTGAACTAACCCTTTAAGTTTTAAAGTTACTTGTTTTAAAATACACTGTAAACAAAAAAAAGTTGAGCCAACTTAAAATTTTAACCTCTTAACTGTCACCCGTCCACCCTGTGGGACGCCTAAATTTACTTCACTATATTACAATAAATCCTAATCTAATCACGACAAACTCTATATCGTTGGAAAGGTCTAAGACCCCTAAATAGATATTTTACCACTTTTTTTGTTAAATTATGTAGGAAAATTATTAGATTAATTTATGACAAGAGTGCACTTAAAAAATTTACATCATAACAGGAGTTCTGACCTTTGTCACAGACCATCTTCTTAGTTGCCTTTTTCCCTATCACGCTTTAGAAATCATAAGAAATTATATATCAATTGAAAACTTAAAATCTCAAAATTCATGCTTTG
This sequence comes from Tor tambroides, assembly GCA_021397915.2. Taxonomy (NCBI): domain Eukaryota; kingdom Metazoa; phylum Chordata; class Actinopteri; order Cypriniformes; family Cyprinidae; genus Tor; species Tor tambroides. Next base: position 34,374 of record JAFVLL020043005.1, read on the forward strand.
AAACCCATTTTAAAATCAGACATTGCATTACCATGGAAATGGTACATAAATATCATGTTACAAAATGTTTTCGTTCATGAATTATAAAAATTTAAGTTTGGATAGTGCACTATAATGTCTATGTTCAAAACTGTGAGTGACAGTTAAGGGGTTATGGCAACCAGCTTCAGCAGATTTTTGAGTTCTCTCAACTAATTTTTGTAGAAGATTCTCAACTTTTTGTTGTATAAACTTAAAACAACAAGTTGAGAAAACTCAAAAATCTGCTGAAGCTGGTTGCCTTAATTTTAAGTTGGCTCAATTTTTTTTTTTTTTTTTTTTTTTTTAAACAGTGTAGGTTGCTAAAAAGTTGCTGAATGGGACTAAAGAGGTTGTCAGGAACGTTAAACGTCATCAAGCCAAACAGCAAAACTCGTCTACTCACTAGGCTGCTTTTACAGCTTCATTGTGTTTATAATCATTCTCTTGAAAATTATTCTTACTCAAACTTTCAGGGAAAATGTTTTTTTTTTTTTTTTTTTTTTTTTTTTTTATTCTGATTGCAGTAGGCTTTAGAATTCATAAAATTTGTGTTCATTTGTAGAGATTATCATGATGAACAAAATGTTTACCAATTCTAAGCTTTGTTGCTCACTGAGCTTATTTTCTTCAGTAATCCATGAAGCCAATGCAAAAAATCCTATTGGGTTTTTGTCGAGGAAACCAGGGTGATGCTAACTTCCAGGCTGGCCTAGAAAAATGTCATCACTGCATTTCTCTATTGGTAGTCGGTGCATTGTATCGCCACTCAATTACATGTGAAAAATGAATGTGATTTGTCGTAACACTCTGTCACTCATGTCTGCCAACTTCCATTGAAAATCGGTGACTTTGGTCACTTTGCCAGTGTGAATCGGTTACAGAACTGCCAGCAATACCCAGACACTCGTCTAGACAAAGAAGATAATTGGCTAAACACATCCAACCTTCCGTAACCCGTTTAATCTGTAGAAACTGTGATTACACAACAGGTCAAGGGCCATCACTGTAGCAATGAGGATGTTAAGTCAGCTGCACCAGCCATTGCTGCCAATAGTTGGGTTGCAGTGAGGTTGAGGTTTAGTCACTTTACTTTAGTCAAATAGCGATACTTTTTATTCATACCTGAGATGCAGGTGGTCCATATTTATGTATTCATTCCAGGTGCTATCTTAGTTTGCTCTGTGGCACTGTATTGGCACGACATCAGGTGCTGTGGACCTTCTGTCCTATAGCTCTACATACAATGTGGCTGTATTGAATAAGATTTAAGAGCGTCTCTGTGCAACCTTTTGAACGTTGTGGTGCTTTTGCCAAGTTTTTTCGTCACTTTCGTCAAAAACTGCCTGTATCGATCAGTTGCATCCCAGGTATCTTGCGAACAAATTCCTAATATTTTAGGATCACGAAACAAGATTTTGTGTCCGTTATTCTATTGTTTTGTTTTAAGCATTTTTCGTTTTTCATTTCTTTTTCACATTTTAAATATAAGGTGATATTAATCAGAATTTTTCTGGAGTTGTAAAAACTATGTGTGTGAACAATTGAAAAAACAAATAAGCTGTCTGTGCTTGGGTTTCTTATTTTCCTTTGCTTGTATTGTACCCATGAGCAGTGAAAAAAGGGGGAAAATTTTTTTGTTTACACTTGCAAAATTCTTGCATTTCCTCAAGAAACTGTAATATGAGAAGGGAAGGAAAATTTTATTTCAAAGCTTTTGCAAAATACAAAGTATCTCTCAGGGGAACACAAAGTTTTGCAAGTGAATGTATTGTTCACATAAATATTTGCATTTGCTTGCAAAACATTTGCGTCGTCTCTTGTGTTTTCACTCAAGAAACTGGTGATGGTGAAAAAACCTATATTTTCAGTGCTTTTGCAAGCAAATGCAAAGTTTTGTGAGCGAACACAAAAACATTAAAATATATATATATATATATATACCGTTGAAGTCAAAAGTTTACATCTTGCAGAATCTGCAAAATGTTGATTATTTTACCAAAATAAGAGGGATCATACAAAATGCATGCTATTGTTTATTTAGTACTGACCTGAATAAGATATTTCACATAAAAGATGTTTACATGTAGTCCAGAAGATAAATAATAGTTGAATTTATAAAAATGACCCCGTTCAAAAGTTTACATACTCTTAATTCTTAATACTGTGTTGTTACCTGAACGATCCACAGCTGTGTTTTTTTGTTTAGTGATAGTTGTTCATGAGTCCCTTGTTTGTCCTGAACAGTTAAACTTCCTGCTGTTCTTCGGAAAAATCCTTCAGCTCCCACAAATTCTTTGGTTTTCCAGCATTTTTGTGTATTTGAACCCTTTCCAACAATGACTGTATGATTTTGAGATTCGTCTATCCACACTGAGGACAAATGAGGGACTCATTTGCAACTATTACAGAAGATTCAAACGCTCACTGATGCTCCAGAAGGAAAAACCATGCATTAAGAGCCAGAGTGTGAGAACTTTTTGAATTTGAAGATCAAGGTAAATTTAACTTAATTTTTCTTCTGGAAAACATGTAAGTATCTTCTGTAGCTTCTGAAGGGCAGTACTAAATGAAAAAATATGATATTTAGGCAAAACAAGAAAAACATACACATCTTCATTCTGTTCAAAAGTTTTCACGCCCCAGCTCTTAAGGCATGGTTTTTCCTTCTGGAGCATCAGTGAGCGTTTGAACCTTCTGTAATAGTTGCAAATGAGTCCCTCAGTTGTCCTCAGTGTGGAAAGATGGATCTCAAAACCATACAGTCAATGTTGGAAAGGGTTCAAATACACAAAAATGCTGGAAAACCAAAGAATTTGTGGCACCTGAAGGATTTTTCTGAAGAACTGCAGGCAGTTTAACTGTTCAGGACGAACAAGGGACTCATGAACAACTATCACTAAACAAAAAATCACAGCTGTGGATCATTCAGGTAAGAACACAGTATTAAGAATCAAGCGTATGTAAACTTTTGAACGGTCATTTTTATAAATTCAACTATTATTTTCTCTTGTGGACTATATGTAAACATCATTTATGTGAAATCTCATTCAGGTCATTACTAAATAAACAATCGCATGCATTTTGTATGATCCCTCTTATTTTGGTAAAATAATCACCATTTTGCAGATTCTGCAAGGTGTATGTAAACTTTTGACTTCAACTGTATATATATATATATTTAATTCTTTTGAGAGCAAGTGTAAAGTGTTACAGGGGAAATACAGTAATTTTGCAAGTGGATGCAAAAGATTTGTGAGCAAACGCAAAGTTTCTCAGGGGATCACAAAACTTGAGTGAGAGAATACATTACATTCCTACAAAAAAAAAGTGTTTGTGTTCACCCAAGAAACTGCATTTCAGTGCTTTTACAAGCAAAAAGTTTTTTTGTTGTCGTTGTGAGAATGCAAAAGTATTAAGAAATGTTGCACGCAAAAACTCTGAAATTACATTTTTCCTCATATTCTCTCAGGGGGTTGCATAGAAACTCTGCTCAAGTTCTGGATGTGAGAAATATATCTGCACAATTCACAGAAAATGCTTTTTGCAAGCAACCTCGTGTATATATATATATATATATATATATATGCATTTGACATGAAAGTTTAGACGGTCAAGCAAACAATTGGTAGTCAAACTGAATGATATTTTTCACTTTTTAGGTGGAATTGGAGACAGTTTTGTGTAATAATGCAAACATCTTGTTTATTTCCCAAACACGCTTAGTTACTGTCACTTCAGTATTCAGCATTAAGAGAGAATCAGAGGTCTTATCCATTTATTTTTTACTGCATTATTTAAAATATTTCCTGTTTGTAAATGATATGCATTGTTACGCAGAGCTGCTTGTAAATGAATGCCTTTAGCTGAGCATAATATTGCATTGAGTATGAGTACTGCGATGAGACTAGGGTCTAGTCAATAATATCGAAATGAAGAATGCTTCCTAATCAGCGTCGCACCATTGTTATAACCTCAGTTCACACACGTCATTTTGTAATATTGAAAATGATGTAGTGCACTAAAGGGGAAATCGGAGTATTTTTTATTTAGTGGACCCAAAATATGAAATCCTCCATAATAAGCTGTATTTTGATTACACAGTATTTTAGTTTTTAGATATTGCTCATTTGGAAGCAATGTTATATTGAGAATTATTATAGAAACCAATGAGAGTTGGTTATGTGTTGTATCTGTTCGTTTATAATTTATTCTTTGTAATGTCAGACAATGAAACCATGCAATATTCAACTGTTCTGTTCAAGTACTTGCAAACAAGTATACCTCTATGAAAATCCTACTGTGGTGAGATGTTCAGAGTTTCCTGAAGGAGCTGCTAAGACGTATGTTACTCTTAAATATTTATGTTGTTTCTGTTTGGTGTGAAAGGCCAAAATCAAACATCTGTAGATGTCCTGATGTCTCATGATGCTCAGTCAAATCAATTATATGCTCCCGTTGATTATTCATATACATCCAATGAGACGATCAGTGCAGCTGTTTGAATAAGGCCCTGATCACCTTTTAGGCTTCAATAACTGAGTTACTTTTTGTTACTTGGAAAATTCATTAAGTGATATCTGTCAAAAAGGAAAGAATTTCTAAAAACGGTTTTGTTCAGTAGACAGATTGTCTGATAAACTTGTGAAATGGAAACTGAAATCCATTTATCGACTTGTTACAGTTCATACTGCAACTTTCTGTTGAATTATGAGCCATTCTGCACATTTCCTTATCTTTCACAAGGGTTTTGTTTTGTGAAATAAAATGTACCTTCATTTGAGAGACACTGTTCATTGAGAAGGTTGTTTGCTGCCGGTATCGAACTGTTTACAGCAGTTATGTCATGTTTAATAGTATTTAAGTGACAATTAAAACAAAATGAAATTTCACACACACCATGAAAGTATTCTGCAATGCCTCCAAGAGTCATTCAGGCATACTTATTCAAGTGTCAGGGTCGTGTATGTTTGATGGTATATGATCCTATAAACCAGGATATGGATGTACACTATGGTCAGTTTTGTGTAAAATGGATCATGTAAAATGGAATTGTACTCCAGTTTCTGGGTGCCTCAAAAGAGAGTGCCATACACAGCAAAATAAACCAATTATATGAAATATCAAACAAATATATATATATATATATATATATATATATATATATATATATATAAAGTTATATATGAATCTAATGCCAGGTTTAATATTAAACCCTAAACTATTAAATTACGGACAATGATTGTGAAATATAAATGTCTTTCATGTGAGTTGTGTGGCTTTTTGCCACTTTACACAGATGCTGCACTTGATAGCAGGGGAAGGAAGGAACATCAACACTCTACGGAAAAAAAAAAAGCTGTAACCAGGGCAGTAGCTTTACAAAAGGCACACTTTTGTACCTTTAGGTACCACAATGGACCATTTAGATACAAAGGTGTACTTTTTTGTGCTTTTGTACCTTTTTTTCTGAGAGTGAATGGAGAGTAGACTGCAATAATACATATTAATGAATTAACAAATATATAAATGAGCTACATATGTGCTTACTGGACTGAACGTGTTTTATAGTGCTTTAGCTAAAAATATTTTTCTTGTCTGCTTTTGATAATATGGGACACTTCACTTAAAAAATCTGGAATTTTTGCATAACCCTAATTTAATGCAGGTCACATCTCTTTGACCAAATGTAATATAGGATAAATGAGAGGGAAAAAAAAGAGGGAAATAAAATTACACATGATTTTTACAGATAATTATACAGTAATTATAAAATAATAATAATAATAAGAAGAAGAAAAATATGGTGTAAAAATGCTCATTATGAATTTGAAACATGTAAACTTAACATATGTTTACAGATGAAATGGTGCCCTCTGCTGTTTATTGCTCTGTACATGTGCTGTTTTCCTTTTTTAAATTTTTTTTTTTTATTGAAGTATAACAAAAATATTAAAAGTTTATAAAACAAATTGGCATACAACTTTTATTCAGAGACATCAATTTTAAGAGGGGCTTAGACTTGCACAGAATACAAAAATAAATAAAACAATACATACAAAAGAACAAAAATTATAAGAAAAAACATATTCAATCTTTAAACCATCCATATTAATAAATATAGATTAAAGGGAATAAAATAAAAAATTATATTTATCAAATAAATCTAACAAGATTCTGGGGGGGGGTTTAAGGGGGATTTAAAAAATCTACATTTGTGAATAAAATTGGAAAAAAATCAAAAAACCTATTTTACCACCTTCTTCATAGTTGCCATACTTAATATCTATAAAGGACAGGTTCAATTCAACCACGTTTCCCTCTTTTAACCATAATTTCACTTTGTCCCAGAAGGCACTAGAATATTTACAAGCAAAAAAAAAAAAAAAATGCTCTGTATCATCTGGAGATAAGTTACAAAATTTACATAATATCATTTCAAAATTAAATCTAACCCTTAGGAACTCTCCAGAAAGGTAAATAGCATATAAAATTTTAACGTGAGTTTCTTTCATTTTGGGGTGAACCGGAAATTTTAAATATGAGGTTCTAATATGTTTAAGCATTCATTTGTCAAAGAAAAGATCCAAGCATGTGCTGTTTTCCCAAAAAGAAAACAAAAATAAATTATGCAAATTAAAAGACATTTCAATAAAAACATTCAAGAATGTTTCAAACACTGTTTGGGATTTTACATCATTATGATGGCATTGAAAACTGTACTCATTTAATACAGCTCTCAAGTCTCAATGTTTCTACATTTCATCCAACCGTTTTTCCATAGGCCTACCGCTTTATCCTCTGCAGCGTCGCGGGGGGCTGAAGCCTGTCAAAGCGTCTCGGGCCACAGGCGGGGGACACCCTGAACGAACAGCCAGTCCATCGCGGGTCTCACACACAGACACACACGACACAACTACGGGCAGTTTTCACAGTGTCCTATTCACATGATGAATGCAGCATGTCTTGAGGAAACCAGAGCACCCAGGGGAAACACTCGTAGACGTGGAGAACATGCAAACTCCACAAACTACAATAGCCTATCACAAACTACCCACTTTCACGTCAGTTAGAAAAAAATCTAGCTTTTGTTGCCATCTTAAAAAAATTACGTGTGGATGTAAAAAGAAAGTGTACTTTGTAGAGTGAAAAAGTGGCAGTTAGATTGGATTCTGTTCTAATGACAATAACAGTCATATAACAGATATACACTATATTGCCAAAAGTATTGGGTCACCCCCTTCTAATGAACAGGTTTGACTACTTTAGTAATTCCATGAGTATAAATCTTAATGTTTAAGCATATAATGATATTCTAGGGAATTGTGTGCTTCTAATTTTATAGCAAAAGTTTGGACAGGACCCTTTCTATTCTAACATGACAATGCCTCTGTGTATAAGGCACATATTATTGATTCAGTCAGTGTGGAAGAACTTGACTGGTCTGCATAAAACCAAGTCCTAATCCCAGCTGAACACCTCTGGTGTAACTGTAAATGCAGACCTTGAGCCAAAAACTCATCACCAAACACCAATGACTTGTACATATGGGTACAGTCATTTTAGACACTTCCAAAACTGTTGCAACAGAGATGGAAATACAATTTTTAAATACATGAATTATGTTCCCATTGTTGTTGCCACAGATTTGGAAGTGCATTTTTCTGTTCTAAAGAAGGGGGTGTCCCAATACTTTTGTCTATATAGTGTATGTACAAGTCATTGGTGTTGGCAAGTCATTTGAGTTTTTGGCTCAAGGTCTGCATTTACAGTCACACCAGAGGTGTTAAACTGGGATTAGGACTTGGTTTTATGCAGACCAGTCAAGTTCTTCCACACTGACTGAATCAACAATTTTCTTTTTGAACCTTGCCTTATACACAGAGGCATTGTCATGTTAGAATAGAAAAGGGTCCTGTCCAAACTGTTGCTATAATATTAGAAGCACACAATTTCCTAGAATATCATTATATGCTTTAACATTAAGATTTGTACTCATAGAAATGACTAAAGTAGTCAAACCTGTTCATTAGAAGGGGGTGACCCAGTACTTTTGGCAATATAATGTAGCTTTAGGCACAGTCAGTGTAGTGCATGTTTAATATTGCATAAAAAACAATGAAAAAGCTCTGCTTTGAATACAAAAAGGTGTTTTGGGTGAACAGCCCTTATTATTCTCCTCCTCTGTTTTGCCTAGAAAGGTGATTAAAATAGAGCTGAATGTTTGTATTGAGTGTTTTCCTCAACACAAATTGAATTTCAAGGCAGGACAATTCTGGACAATGTAGATTTCATATTGCATGGTATTTTGACCACTAATAACAAAGTTTATTTACATAACATTCCACAACATATAACAATAACATATATTCCTTTCAGCAATATATATAGTGTCATAAAAGTAAAGTACACTCTAAGAAAAATGAATTGTCCGTTCTGATTTTCACAGGTGTTTGTTGAAATGGAAATCAAGTAAAGTCTCCTTTATTTATGTACCGCTTTTTACAATACATTATTGTGTCAAAGCAGCTTTACAGTGATAAACAGGAAAAATAACAGAATCAATTATGGAAACTCAACTATGGAGACATTCTGCAGTAAAGCAGCTCAAAAATACAAAATTGTTCATATCAAGTCAGTTTACCCTTGTTTCAGTTCAAATAACAGTGTGAATTAAATCAAATTTTATATAAACAGTTCTAAAATGTTAAACGTCTTATGAAGCGACTAGACTGGGCTGCCTGAATTCCTTTGACCATCAGTTTGTTTAGGTATTTGAATGTGAACTGATTTGTCAACATTTTGCTGTTAAAAAACTCAAGAGAACATGAGGAACTAAAGCTGATTTAATGATAACAGCAGATTATAATAGATGTTTATTTTTGAGGAATTTACATAGACGACAGCTTGAGGTGGTGTGTTTCCAACATACAAAATCTTGCATTTGTGCACCTTTTGTCACTTCGTAGAATAAAAGGATACTGTGCACTTGACCTCAGAAAATGCCCTTGCTTTAAATCACATCTCCTTGTGTTTACATACCAAACTATCAGCACAATTTTCACGGGGAATGTGTTTTTCTTGATAGCTTTTCCTGCCAAGTCATGTTTATATGACAAAGTGAAACTAATGAGCTTTAGTGAACACAACAGCAGATTGGTACAGTAAGATTAAGTTAAACATGCATTCCTAAAGGGAAAATTCACATAAAAAAAAAGAAAATTCTGTCATTATAGACTCACTCTCAAACCATTTCGAACCTGACTTTCTTTCTTCTGTGGATCAAAAAAAGATGGGTCCAATGTTGTTTTGGACCCCACTGGACTTTCACTGCATGGACAAAGATTTTTTCATAACATAGCAAATCATATAGGTTTGAAACAACATGAGAGTGAGTAAATTATGACAATGTTTATTTTTGGTTGAACTACCTTTAATTATGCTAGAAAAGGTAATGTCATAATAGATCAGATGACACTTTATAACATAAAACATAATATCAGAAACTGTCTAAAATGAAAAGACTTTTTTTTTAACAGTGCTGGTCAAACTGATTTATCCTTCTAGTCTGCTGCAGCTATTGCTATGGCATTTCTGTGACATTATGCACGTGCACAATGTGTTTTGAGCTGTGCGCTGAGTGACTGTGCCCATCTGTAGTGGCAAGCATGGCAACCACAACAGCAAATATAAGAGCAGCTGAAATCAATACAGTGGCTATGAGTCCTTTATTAGCCAACAGGTACTCCATCTTCTGGTTCGCAGCAGATTCCTTACATTTTCTCCTCTGAAATTGAAATGAAAATAGAACATATTAAGATTATGAATCAGCTCTTTTAACACAAAGTTGAAAACTGTATCAGTTTCTCCTTCCACAATAAGGCTTTGTTGATCATTGCAATTCATGAATACTGTGAGTAATAATGTTTATATGTTCAATTTATACTAGCAAATAATATGAATGTCACATTAATGAATACAAACAGACATAAGTTGTTGAGACTTGCATGCTTGAGCATTTGGCACAAACGCTCAAGTTCTGAGTAAACTTAAAAAGACATCCATATGAAATAGTATTGTAATGACTTTTAAATGATATATTAACTCTAGAAATGACAAGAATTTTGTTATACATTAAGGAGACACTGTACTTACGGTGCACTGAGGCTTTTCAGGTTTTTGATTGACATCTTTGAGTTCTTCTGCTTTATTTTCATTTTCCAGCATAGCAACTGTCACCTCCTCTGCCTCACTCTTAGCATTCTGAATATTATCCTAAAACAGTTATGTGTACAACATGCTGCATAAGTACTTTGCCTCCCTGATGCTTTTAATACATAGAAACCTATTAGAAACATAACATTATTTATATATGACACAATAAAATTACATAATACAAAATAACTAATTACATGATTAATAGAAGAGTACAGGAATAGTTTATTATCATATTAACTATATTAACATCATATTAACTATAAACGTGATCCGCTAACATCTGACAACCATAAAGCAATGCAATAATTTTCAATAATAAAAATTAACTAATAACTTTTTATTTTGTTTGTATAGTGTGCTTGTGCAATCATTGTTTAAAATAAATTACATCTGGTTTATTGTTTTGTATCAAATGCAATGACGTTCATATATTTTAAGTAAGGCTCAAATGTCATTTCAGGGCCACTGCATATCTATAAATGGTATTTATATTTTGCTGTCTTAAGGTGCAAATGGTCAAATAATGCATTCAGTAATCTGTACGTCAGCTGATAATTGTATGCCTTTATTGCACTGATAAGCAAGCGTTTGGCCTACATATGAACAAAAGTGAAAGCACATTGCCATTTCAAATAATGTGCATGAGATTACCAAACAGTTTGGCCATAATATGTTGTATAACATCACATAATGGCATTTCAAAATGTTGCACAGCTTACTAGAATGTTAGAGAAATAAGCAATCCTTAAACTGTATCCAAATGTCACTGAATGCTGTCATTCTTATTGTTTGCATGCATAAACTCACCATATTGAAGCAGTATCGCGTTGGAGCCTGTATTTGTGCTTGACTCTGGCGATGCAGAAAGAGTGAATGAAAACACAGGTGAAGTGAGAGCAAAGTCCGTATATCACCTCAAGAAGGTATGCAGCTCCTCCTTCTCACTCCACTTTAGCAGCGCTTCCTCCTTTATTTGCTTTAGTGTTTCCACTTCCACTAATCACTGGGCGATTCATTGAAACAGACCATAAATAACAGGCTCATTCCCAGGAAACAGTGACAGACTATTTATCTATTTATCATTTCATTTGAAAGGGTTCCTGTTGGATTTTTTTTTAAGAAATCATATGTTCTCACCTCAGGCCCCAACACACTGTGGTTACAGATACAAGTAGTTATAGCTACATTAGTCATTTTCAGCACTGACAAGTTTGGACATCCTATACCTACAACAGCAGGTTGAATGATTTTTGCTGTAGGGGAGGCTGGGGCAAGTTGTCACAGTGAATACTTTCCCATGTGACAAGTAATCCTAGTGTTCCCTACTTTTTTAATAAACAATGTTTCTTTTTCAAACATGCTTTGTGCCATGATTATTCAAACATCATATTCAAATTATTCCGAGGTTGAAAATCAGCGGAAATAATAATGGTCTAGTCTTGAAAATCTCATTGCACCCTATGATTCACAATGAATGTTTGTAGCCTATGTACTAAGAAAAAAATATCACAGTGATTTTTCCTCAATAGCCAAAATATCTAGGCCATTACTACAAAAGTATAAGCATAACAAAATAGGCTACTGAAAAGACTGAGAGCAACTTACCTGTTTATACAATGTGGTCACACAGACTTGGATAATGTAGAAAATGTCCCAGCATAGTTGAACAAAAAGCGAGGAACAAAAACAAATTCTGTTTTTTTCTTTCTTTCTTTTTTCTGTGATTGTTTTTTCTCTCTTTCATAGAATGAAGCAATAATAATAGGCTATGTCACGGTGTGTTGGAGTGGCATTTTCTTTATACAGGAGCTTATCAAAACAAAACAAACAAACAAACAATAAAAATATTAAGTAGGGGATATAACTCCTAAATAGCTGCAATCAATACAACCCTGTATTTCACCAAAAAAAAAAAAAAAAAAAAAATCTCCTGTTATTATGTTTGAATTTGTCAGTAAGTCCTAAACTGTATCAAAACAGTAGCATATTCTCTTAGTTTTTTAAAGTTATTATTATTATTATTTAGTAAACCTGTCAACTATGTCAAAACTTAAGCGTCTTCATTGAAAAACTTGTTTAAAGATTAATATTCAAGCATCAAACCATTCTGTAAGAAAATATATGTTAACTGTATTTTAACTGTTGAGCTGCTATAGAAAACATCTGCTCTAAGGACATTAGCACTGTCTACACTTTTATTCGACCAACAACTTAATTTTCACCCACTAATGTGTGTCTTCAAACCAAAAAAGATTATTCACATTAAATCTCTCTTGTTTGTGTGTTCACAAGAAATATTGTACTTTTCCTTGAATGTAGCGGTTATTTCCAAAGCAGATTCATTTTGGATCCGAGTCTTGTATTTACAACAAGTATTTCCTCAAAACGTGGAGGTAAAACTAGTCAAACCACTGGGAAGAGTCCTGCGAATCGATTCTTTTGAACACATTTCGAACATGAACCACTTTAAATCACGTCATTCCGTAATCGCCCCATCACGTGGTTCCAGAACTATCAGCGTGGCGTTTTTATGATATTTTGCATAAACATTAAACAAAAACCAATTATATTTCAAATGCACATTGTTTAAATTTTTATACAACCAAGTCAAAACCATAATTACAGTTGTCTATGTTTTATTTGTAACATTTTTATATTGATTATATTGATCCCATCTGTGTTCGCCTAAAATCAGTTCGATTCCTGAATGAATCGAGTCTCTTTGGATAACGCCTGAGTCAGGTTTTGTGAACCGATTCAGTTCCTATTCACTAACGGATTGTCAACGAAGCCTCGTTTTCCCCACCTACTTAACACAGTTTTTGTAAAATAGTGTAGATGTATGTACACAGGTGATCTAACGACACTTCTTGGTAAAAAAAACATGTGTCTGTGGCTTATTGTTTCATTAAACAGTAATATCTGTATTAAAATGACGGCCGCTAGTTGGCGCAGGTGTCGCGCACACTGGCAGTAACAGATTCTCTGAGTCCAATTCACACTTGCAGATTGACCTCTTTAGAAAGTTTTTTTTTTTTGCCCTTAAAACACAATGTCAACAAACGGCAGGACCTCGAGAATATTACAGTTCATAGCCCCAGATGAGCGCCGTCAGTTTGGAATCGAGGTAACGTTAACTGCACTGCAGTAAAAAGAGCTGGCTAGTTTCTAATGAGGCATGATCAATTTACAACAGAACGCGCCAGCAAGCAATTCACTTCTCTTTATGTGTGTTTATATGAGATTCATTTTAACGTTAGTTCTCTACAACGCCACTACCATACAAAATGTGCAGTCTAGAATTGATAAAAACAAGGTGAGCTTGTTAACCTCCACATGTTTTGTATTTGGAGGTGGCCACAGGCTTAGACTTGACCTGACACTGACGTGATCAGTGCAAAAAAATATGTAGGTTGGTACCATGTAAGCCACCATATTACTAAAATATGCATTTCAGTATTTTCAGTAGTGACTCTTCATCCCGCGTAGGGTAATCGATACACCTTACAATAAAATAATACTGCTGTTGTGCCATGATATAGCCTAATGATGAGATATGATGGTAATTCCATGATGTTTTAATATAACAATACTAAACAATTACCATATTCACGTGGCATGAGTTTATGTGGTACTCTAAGATAACTTACTTCCAAAAAAGCAAAAGATTTACCAAGTTAACATAGTCCAGAAATATGGTAGTATGTCAAAAATCAAACATAGTCTCATGTTGTTGTTGTACCTTTTTTAATGTTTTTGTTGTTGTTGTTTTTTGGTAGTGGGGGTTAATGTTAAATGAAATATTATATGTTATACAGTGTTACATGGTTGGTTAAAATGATTTGCTTAGCTCAGAAAATGTAGCTTTAACATGAATTAAGAAATTTTAAAACATTTTGTAGTAATTGCTTTCTCTTTTTTGTCTTAGACTCCATTCCAGCGTCTGGCTTGGCAAATGCAAGACATATTAGGGGATGGAGGAATTCTCAAAGAGGTCGTCCATGCAGGAGAAGGTCCACCTGTTCCCAAGCATGCCTCTGTATCAAGTAAATGACTGAAATGAACATGGTGGTTTTATTAAGTTCTAGCTTCTTGCTTATGATAGTTAAATAATGCAGAAATAAATGATTCTTAGAATACACACACACACACACACACTACCATTCAAATGTTTGGGGTCGAGATGTTTTTTTTAAGTCTCATATGCTAACCAAGACTGCATTTATTTGATAAAAAATACTGAAAAAAGTAATATTGTGAAAAGTATTTTTTTTTAAATATAATTTTAAATAGCTGTTTTCTATTTTAATATATTTTAAAATTTATTATTGTCATGAATCTAAGCCTAATCATTCTAATATGCTGATTTGGTGCTTAAGAAATATTTCTTATCAATGCTGAAAACAGTTGTGGTGCTTAATATTATTATTTTTTTGTTAAATATAAATCTTTTGTAACATTATGCATTTCTTAAATATCACTTTTAAATGTAATGCATCCTTGCTGAATAAAAGTATAAGTTTCTTATAAAAATACTTTTGATTGGTAGTGTATGTACTTTTATGTTATAGATTCTCTTTAGCTTCTCATTAGCTGCCAACATGAACTCATTTCATCCACAGTTCATTTCTCTGGTTTCATTGAGTACTCTGATGCACCATTTGAGACAACCAGCCACCTTAAATATCCACGAATGATGAAGCTTGGTAGAGGTAGGATGGAAACTGAATTCTTCCATTAGAATGATAATCAAGTTTTTCTTGTATAATCTCTTCTTTGTCTTCCACCGAGACACTCTAACCTCTTTCCCCATAGATGTTACTTTGTATGGCCTAGAGCTTGGTCTTCTTACTATGAAGAAAGGCGAGTTTTCCCGTTTTCTTTTCAAGCCCAAATATGCCTACGGAGACCTTGGATGCCCCCCGCACATACCTCCATTAGCCACAGTCCTCTATGAGGTGCAAGTCCTCGATTTCCTGGACTCGGCACAAGTGGATGAATTCATGGATTTGAGTATGGTAAGATTTTTATGCATTTAGCTTGCTCATTTCATTTGGTTGTTGTGTCAGAGATTGTAATCTCAACATTGTTCCTCAGGAAGAGCAGAACAATGTTCCTCTGTCCACATTTCTGAATGTACTGGACACACAGCGGAGCTTTGGCAACCTCTGCTTCAATAAGAAGCGCTATGAAGATGCTCGAGAGCGATACAAACAGGTTCTGTGCTTATAACGGTCTTGTTTCTAAGAAATGAGAGTATGTAAATGGATAGAAGGAAAAATTGTAGTTTATCCTAATACCTAATAATAGACTGTGTTGTAAGTCATGTCACACTGCTGTTGGTCCATGGTACAGGCCATGACACTTTTGCAGAATCGTGAGCCGGTGGATGAAGAAGAGAAGCAGCGTCTTGAGGAAATGAAATTGCCTTTCCTGCTCAACCTCTCGCTCACGTACCTCAAACTGGAGAAACCCCAGAAGGCCCTTTGCTACGGTCAGAAAGTGCTGGAGATCAGCCCTCAGAACACTAAAGCGCTCTTCCGCTGCGGACAGGTTAGGCAACATTTAGTCATTTTTATATCCTTTGTTGATAACCTTGTCGTAATCTTTCAGTAAATAACATATTGCTCGATAAAATCTAGGGGCTGTCAGTTGAGTTAAAATTATAATAAAATCAAGATATGCTAATTAATTAATTGAATTAATCACATTTATCAGTATTTGCTGAGAAAATCACCCAAATCTAGTGTGTTTTCAGAAGATCATTTGCTTTGTTCCCGAAAGAAGGACTTAAAACTGTACCGTTATATTCTGGGATTCTCCCACTCACACCGGTCATCCATCAAGACGGACTGACAAGTCTGATGGATCAGATTGCTTCCTTATCACTGCTTCAGAGGTCATTTTCAATTGGACTGAGTGATCTCAAACTGATTATTTTGGTGCCACTCTGAGCGCGATTGCTAAGTTCATATATGGCGAAACTACGGAAGCCACTGAATAAAAAATAAAAAAAGGTTATTACAACTTTTTCTCTCACAATTCTGACTTTTTTTCTCGCAATTGCGAGTTTATATCTTGCAATTCTGACTTTTTTTCTCGCAATTCTGAATTTTTTTCTCAGAATTGTGAGATATAAACTCGCAATTGCGAGTTAAAGTCCAGTTTTGAGGGGGGAAAAAGACTATGTTCTCTGACTTTATTTCTCAGAATTGTGAGTTTATATCTCAGAATTATGACTTTTTAACTCGCAATTGCATGTTTATATCACTCAATTCTGAGAAAAAAAGTCAGAATTGTGAGATAAAAAGTTATTAAAAATTTAGTATTTAGTTTTTAAAATAAAAAGTAATTGGATTTAATAATTTTTTATTTTTTATTCAGTGGTGGAAACGGGCTTCCATACGAAACTAACCAAACTAAGGGAAAAAATGTGCCAGATTCAAAAATAAACACTCCAAAGGAACTAGTTGTGAAAATGAGTAATTGCATACATAAGAACTCAATATACTGTTTTATTTCCATTTCAATGAGAATAAAATTATAGGTTGATCACTGGCCTACAGCAATCCATTTTACAATCGAGTAGACAGAGGTGTGGTCACATCAGTGAAATTTGATGGGCAAAGAAGGTCTATTGTCAATAGTGAAACAATGTATCATGCACTGCTTGCACAGTATAGTCACTTTCAAAGTAAGCAGCTTTCTGTTAGACAGCCTGACAATTTCACGTGAAAAATCTGAAATTGAGTGAAATCTGAGTGGGGAACACAAAAATCCAGATTGCACAGATTCCCACTGGAATGATTGTATTTCACCCACAGAATTTTGGCGAACAGCAGCACGTGTGCCCATGCTATTAGGGGCTGTTCACATAGGATATGTTTAATTCTTTTCCTTTTTTTTTTTTTTTTTTTTTAAAATTGCTGTTACTCATTCAGACTAATGTCTTGGCCACTCTGTTGCTATATTCAGTGTCTCAAGCAATGAGCTCAATATTTTCCATTCCATTGTGCTCTGATTATCTGAGTTTGGGCACATGGGCATGTCTTTTGTGAACGGCACCTTGTTCATTTTTTACTGCATGTTCAGATGGGGCCAGATTGGACTAAAACAAAGGTAATCTGTCAAGTTTGAATTGCTGTGATAGTGGGAAAATTCCTTATGATTGAATTTACTTCTGATTCCTGGAGCAAGATTTCTATTTTATTGCATGACTTTTATATAATTTGTACTGAATAAACTATAAACTAGTGTGTTTTTTAGTGATTACACCAAGTTAATTTATTCAGTGCAAATTAAAATGTTAAATTGACAGCCCTAATAAAGACCTATTCTTTAGAATCCTAAAGAAACTTCCAACTAGGTTTTTATTTGTGTTTCGTTTACAATTGTAGCGGAAGACCGCTGATCTGATATTAAGAGCTTTCTTTTTTTTATTTTAATTTCTTTGTTTATCTTATTTGTGTATGTATTTTTATTGAGGCCTGTTTGGAGATGAATGACTATGAGAAGGCACAAGATTACCTTACACTCGCTCAGGCGAAAAAGCCATTCGACCCTGACATCAACACCTTGCTGAAAAGGCTTGCTCTGTAAGTTTTTCTTGTCTGATAGTTTTGTCAAGTTTTCCTACATGTGTTAATGTGAAAGCTAAACAAATCTACTGATCTTTTACAGCTGCTACAAGGACTATTTGGACAAAGAGAGAGAGATGTGCTCCAAGATGTTCTCAGGTTTTAAAGGAATGGAAAAGTGAAGCTTGCAGTGTCCATGGTGGCGTTTTTACCATTTTTCAAACCCTCCAGATTGACCACAAGTGGGCAGTATAAACCCAACAAATTGTAATTTTGGTTTGAGTGGCCAACATTGCCTCAAATGTTTTCATACTTTTAATTGCTTATAGTTCAATTTTATTTTGCATTATTTTGTGTTTGCCAATATATACTTTTTTTCCCCCACAGCTTTCAGCATTATGTTCTCTATGTTACTGTAAGATAAGCTTTATAATAGCAGACGGTCAAGATTTTGCAGTGTTGTGTTCATTACTCTATATGAAGCATCAGGATGTCTCTCAAGTGTGTGGCTGGAGTTTCAGAAGTTATATAGACTTGTTAATGTGTTGAATTATTTCTCATGCACTTTTTTTGTATGCCATGCAATGCACGTCTTAATTTTATGTGTAAATTTTGAATTTAACATGAAAATAAGTTGTTATGCCTCAGAGTTTGGAATTTTCTTTGGATTGATATGGAAATTAATAATACAGTACAAGATTAAAAATACACATAAATTTTGTTTACTCCAAAAAATATTTATATGTTTATATAATGTTTACCCTTATACGAGTCTTATATGAGTCTAGTCATCTTGTTGTGATGTTTTGGTACATTTTACTGCCTAGTCTTTCCTTCCTGTCCCAACACAGAAATGCCAGTCTTCAACAGCCCCAGAAATGTATTTGGACACTTAAAGCTCCCTTAAAAATGTAATTTCACTATCGCAGAGTGTCTATTTACACTAAGTGCAAATAGCCGTCTTGTTGGCAAAGGCTATTTACACTAACTCTGCCCACTAACGTGTTATTGAGTTAGTCAACACTAATAAAAGACGTCAATTCAGTATCAGTATCAGTTGCAGTGGCGCAGGTGGTAAGACACATGCATTTTTTTTTGACGCGAGCGACCTGAGTTCGAGCCCGCCTTTTGCCGAACTTTTTTTTTTTTTTTTTTTTATCTCATATTGCATCAAAAAGGCATTTTTTAAATAAAAATGAAGGAAATAATCAAAAAGTTAAAGATAAGTGTATGGGTTAGGGTAGGTGTAGGGAGGGCTTTTTTGTCCCAATAAGTTGGAAATGCATTTAATAATTTGAATTAAAATTATAATTTACACTCAATACGTTATTATTGCGTACTGTTTTATAATGTACGACAATACTGAGGTGCAGATAATTGCCACTATTTCCAATAAGTAGTATAAATAGCAGAAAATCTTGCTATTTTAACATAGTGTAAATAGAATCTATAGCTATTTGCACTTAGTGTAAATAGCATATCTTTAAAAAATACTGCTATTTTCACTTGGTGTAAATAGAACGCATTGCTATTTGCACTTAGTGTAAATAGCATCTATCGCTAAAATATATGCTATTTGCACTTAGTGTAAATAGCATTTAATTGCTATTTACACTGAGTGTAGCATCTATCGCTATTAGCACTTAGTGTAAATAGCATCTATCGCTATTTACACTGAGTGCAAATAGCCGCTGCCAAATATTAAACCATGTTGTGTCTGCCAACAAAAATCTGCACACGTTTTCTTAGAACTAATTTCACTGATGTATGAAGTCAGTTCTTCTCAAGTTCACACTCGTGTCCAGCAGAGTAACCACAGGTGTAGCTCATCACATTTACTATGTAAAATAAAAATTGGTATTCCACATTTGCTCTAGCTTGTTTGCCATCCAGGTTTTTACTAAATGTAGCATTGTATATTGTAAGCTACTTTGGATAAACGCATCTGCTAGATAAAAAATGTAAATTTAAACCACAAAATGTCACAATATGTTAGGGCCAGTTAACAAGAAGTTAGCATCATAGCTTTAAATTTTTATGAAGGTTTGTGCTAGAACTTTCCATGTGGATTAACTGAGCTTGCCTCAGCATGGAGTTATAAGGATGCCCTCTTTCAACAGAGCCAAGCTTTTAACCACATTGACCTACAATATTTAAGTAAACCCTCACAAAGATTTGTAGAGTGACGTTCCACTACTATTATATGTAACTGTTATGAGTAGTCTTTTCTTTGACTGTATGAGCAGTGCAAACACAGTTTAATCTTAAAACAGACAACAGGTCTGTAAATCCTTGGACTACAGATAAATTGCTCAGTTTGGTTTCTCCGTCCTTGGTAAATTTAGTCCAGTGAAGTCCATCCTCTCTTGTTTTTGTTTCTTTTGAGTCTTGCTCTGCTGACATTTACCAGATGTGAAGATGGAATTATGTGTACAAAGTGAAGTGTATTATTCTTGACCCAGACCTGTCCAGGTTTCTTGGGTTTTCTCCTGGACTAAGCTCTTGGTGATTGGCACTAAGTTAATTTCTCAAAACCATAGGTCTTAAAAACTGCTGTTTTTCCAAAGCAACATGTCCAGTATTTTCTAGATTTCTAGCATCCATTGAATGTTTTGCCTTACAGGGAAAGTTCACTCAAAAATTCTGTTATCATTTACTCACTTATGCTGTTCCAAACCTTTATTTTCTTCTACATAACACAAAATAAGATGTTATGAGAATGTTTCTATTTTGTCATACATTGAAAGTCTGGGATTTCTAATGTATGAAAAAAGAACATTTTTGCATTCCACAGAAGAATGACAGATTTGGAACAACATGATGGTGAACAAATAATTAATTTTAAGGTGAACTGTAACAGTGACATTTAGAGACATTTGTGTCTGTATCTGCTGCAAGTTGAACTTTTTACTCAAATAAATAGTGTAGTTATAGGATCTACCAACAGGAGCTAACAGCTGCATGTATAGTCACAATAAAACAGAGGTAGAGACCAATCTTTGTTCCTCATGTAATGTGATTGTCACAAAAAATGTAGGGCGGAGGCTTGGTTCTATCCATTGGATGGGGAAAGATGTGAATATAAGCTTGCAGTAATGTAAGAAAGGGGCAGGTTTAAGCATACAAAAAAATTGGAGAAGTCCAGTCATTAGAGTCTGTCGTTTCACTGAAACGTTAAGTTATGAAATTTTGATTGAAAATTACAAGGTGGAATAACATGCATGCCTGAATCATTCACAATAAGATCGATAATATGGATTTAAAAAAATGATAGAGTGAATTTTTATTTCATACTGACATTCATACTGAAAGGTGAAGTATGCTATTTTAGCACCTATATGGGAATGCAGGAAAAAAGCTTCTTTTCAAACAGGTTTTTAAATGCACTCCTACCACTGCTTTTGCCCCATCCTCCATTGTGTAGTGAAAAGGGCTGTCCTTCCCTGAACTTAGGCCGAAGTTGATACTGAGATTCTTTCTCTTTGGCTACCAAGACCATAGTGTTAAATATCAGACAGTAAGAGTGTAATATTAAGATTGTGTGTGTGAGAGAATCAGTGGTATGTCTGGATGGTGCCCATAATTTTGCCAAGTGGAACATATTCCTGGAGCAGACTCTTGTTGGTCCTGAAACAACATTCCTATCAACCAGTTAGAGCTTAAGTCTCAGGTTGGGGCTTGAACGACTTTCATATCAATACAGTGTCATTTTCTTCTCATTTTATATTAATTATTGGTTAGGAATGTTGTACCAAGACCAAGAAAAGACACTGACCAAGAACGCATCCTACTTGCAAAATCACGGTCACCACGTTGCAACCGTGACTGTGATTTTGCCAAGTAGGATGTGTTCCTCGATCATAAACCTTATTGAGATAAGGTTAGGGTGATGATTGGGTTATTAATGAACAAGGGATGAGGACCCACGAACATCCAGTCCTTCCTGGGTTACAGATATCTGCGTGCAAACATGAAGCAGATCCAGATCTCCAAACCAAGCTGATAGCAGTTGACACAAAGACCCCAGTTGTCTCTTCTAGTCCATACATGTTTGGAGAGCTAGTCTGTGTGTATTCAGTCTGATGTGGATCCGAAGGATGAGCTGCACTGATAAGATGTTTTGATGGCCACCCATCACTGCAGATACTATCACAGAACGAATTCCATTGACAAAGTCTGAATGCTGCAGACCATCTTTTCTAGACAGATTGATGCTGGAAGCAGGAATGTATCACTAAATTCATATACACAGTTTCCAAGGTTCCATACATGTTTAGCATCATGGCAACTGGTCTTTCACAGTCACTCAAGTGATGACGGCACTCAAACCCGGGTCCAACAGATCCTCAGATTAGCACTTGTGGAGCTCTTCCAGGCTAAGATGCACTTGAGCAGCTGTTGCATATAGTCCAATCTGGCAGTCGTGCAGACACGTCTGGCCTCTGTCTGAAAGGCCACAGTGTTCTACAGTGAACGGCATCTAGGTGCTCAAGTCAGTGGTCAAGTGTCAGTCTAGTCAGGGACGAATATGTCCAGTACAGGATGGTGAAAATGGTATTAAAATCTGCTTTTAAATCATTTAATTGTTTTAGGTGAATCTTGATTTACATACTAAGATAAAAACTGTTATTTTTTTCACCCCTACACTGTAAAAGGGTGTGAAATGTGGAGAGAAAAGACTATGGAAATGCTACAGTAAAAAACTGTTAATTGGTAAGTTATTTACCGTATATACAATGAAAAATTTTGAAAATTGCTTGGTTCATTATTGTCAGTGTCGTGAAGGTTACTTCTGCAATAGGTTACAGATTACAAGTTACCCTATTACTTTATTTAAAGTAATGTAACTGATTACATTTAATTACTTTTCTAAATTCCTAATGAATGTTTTCAGCTGTTAATCATTTTCAGACAAACCAGGCAGCATTAATCTTACAGTAGTACTCAACACTATTTACTGTCAGACTTTCAAAGTCCTATATTACTTGAATTAAGATTATAATACTTTAATTTTAAAGCACAGCCACCACCACCAAAATCAGACTTTATGACCTCTTTTCACTCTGAGATTGTTCTGATTTTTGGTTTTTAAATTTACAGCAATGGAACAGATTTTTATACGATTTTTATAGCAGTTACATTTATTTTGTAATTAAATTATGTTACGCCATTACATGTAACTACTCCCATATGTCATATTATCAAATGTACATTTTTTTTCTGAAAGACTGGAAGTTTCCAGTACATTTTAAGGTAGAAAGCTGATTTTCGATATGGGCAGTAAAATGTACTGTACAAGCGCCATTCCGTAATAATTGAAACTTTGTCTTTGTATTTTTATGGTGAATTTCTTTATTTAACAGAGAATACTGGCTTATACCTTAAAAGGAATGTTATGGTGTTGCATGTTTAATACAGTGAGTGGCATCCTGTTATCATCCTAAACGAAATTAAAGTTATTGCATGTTTAATTAAAGTTTGCGTAAAAAAGAATTTCTTAACTTTTGTCAGTAGTCAAGAAAGAGATGTTATCAATCACAATTGATTTTACTTCCTGTTCATCACACTGGAAATAAAAGTAGTAAAATAGTAAGAGTAGTCTGCTGCTATAAACACCACAATGGTTCTATGTTGCTAACAATGTGGCAAATTATTACAATATTATTGATACAAAAAAGCATATATCCTGCTGCATATATCCAAACTCAAACTTCTATTTTTTTTATGTATGTATGTATTTGTTTATTTTGTTTGTTTGTAACTTGATGGCTCCTTGACAGAGTGGGTTACTGTTTGTGTAAGTGGGTAGAGGGGTCTTCCTGCCCCCTTTTCTTAAGTGGGACTGTGCCAAAGTATGTAATATACTAACAGTACTGTTATTGTTGTTAAGCTTCATGCACATAAAGCTTCCTTTTTAAAAGTGTACCTCAGCCACTCTATAATTAGTTACAGATCTCACTGCCTTTCCCAATGTTTTAATTCAAGTATGTTTCATATATAGGCCTATTTGTTACACAACAAAATTAGTTATTGCACAATAAATCCCATTTTTATCTTGGATGATCATATTTTGTGAGGCTGGAATGTTTGGGTTATCGGGGCATGCTGGGAAGCTGTGTTGGGCACAGTAACTCCATTTAGTACAGAACTGCAAGACTAGTTGGCTACTCTGGGGCACTGTTTGTCCTGGCTCAAGGCTGAGGAGGTGGTACTATGCCCCATGGTTGCTACAGACAAATTGGCGCCCTTAGATGTTGAACATGAAAAGCCAAAGGGTGAGTTTTTTTGTGTCAGGTATAAATGCATGGTCAAAGTGATGCTTTCAGCCCATTACACTTAATTTAATAGCACTGCTAAAGAACAACATGACAAATTTGATTTCCCTCTTGTTTAAATAAAACTTGAATAGTCTTTGATACATTTAGAAAAACATGCCAGCACTAAAATATATTAGGCTATATGTTCTATAAGTTATTTTAGGGCTCTATAGTTTCATAAAATAGTCTTGTATCAAATGTGAGTTGGCCAGCTAAACAGTTTGGCAAAAACCCCCACAACCATCCTGCATAGTTTTAACAGGCCAATAGAGACTATTATCTGTTGCCTCCAAATGGACACGTCGTACTGCAAAACGCCAGTTTACTCAAAGCTGCACACAGTGAGCCGTGCCTCGGGTCTGTTTCCTTCATTTTGCACATTTTGTGCTCTCTATTCCACAGTGATATTATTATTATTGGTCCTTAGAGCTGCATTGGTTAGAAATAGAGTTTGGCTCTGTTTCAAAAGAATATCTCTGGCTTCTAATGAATATATTTTTGTGTACAGCCTGATAGCCATGAAAATTGGGGTAAAAATGGGGTCATTCTGATTTAAAAACAGTATGATTAAGAACAGACAGTCAGTAGACTTATATGAGCTGTATTACATTTTACATTGAAGAATACATCGACCTATGCCTTGATTACATATTGAGAATAGTTTTTTATTAAAGATTAATTTTGTTTAATTAGAATCGAAACATCACACAGTCATAACATGTAACATTAGGTGTGGATCTCAGGAGCATGTTCTAGTAGCATTCTTTTTCTATACTGTAGTCTCTATGCATGATGCCATTTCCAGATAGTGGTGAGGTATCGGTGCTATCTAAGGCTTGTTCAGGCAGGAAATACAGATTTAGGATTTTTGTCTTTCTTTTACAAAAAAGTCATTGTGTATCATGTGTATCACACAGAGGAAAAACAAACATATTACCATCTATCTAACAATTCAGTTCATTTACATCTCATTATCTTTTTTTATTTATGATACTTGTCATAGCAAGCTTTTTTATAGCTCGTATTTAGGGTTTATTAGTATTAGAGCATATTTAACTCGCACAACTTGACCAGTACACTTGCGTTATAGATATGAATGCGCAAATACGCAAATTGTGTGACTTTTTGAGGAGAGGTGTGCTATTAATTGTGGCAAAAGTGATTAGAATTTTGCCTTGCAGTGAGTAAAACAGACACTACCTTGATTGACTGATTGCAAGAAATTAATACTTTTATTCAGCTACTACATATCAAAATTGATCAAAAGTACCAGAAAAGACATTAATAATGTTTTAAAATATTTCTGTTTAAAAAAAGAAAAGGAAAAAAAAAAATCAAAGAATCCTGAACAAAATATATAATGGTTTCCACAAAAATATTCAGCAACTGTTTTTGACAATAATACGAAAATCAGCAAATTAGCATTTTAGAATGATTCTCAAGGATCATGTAACATTGAAGACTGGTTCCCAAAAGCTTTACCATTACATGAATAAATTATATTTTTAAATATTTTGCTGTTTTTTTTAAAAAAAAAAAAATCAAATAAATGCATACTTGGTTAGTATAACACCTTCAAAATGACCTTCCAACAGCCTAGCAACCAACCAGAATAACCTAGTAATCACATAGCAGTATGCTATTGGCAACTCATTCATCATGGCTGTGACTTTTGCATGCATGCAAGGTATTCTAAGGTATTCCACAGGTATTCAAAGTTTCTCAGTTTTCAAAGTCTCTCAAAGTCTTCAAAGTCTCTCATTTTAATCTGCATAGAAGAATGTAAGCTGTCAATGTATGTTTCATTTAGCATCATAATTCCTCATGAAGCTTCACTGTAGGTTTATAGAACAAGGCTGGATATTGTGTAGCCCTGCCAGCCTTTGCCAAAAAATACCATATATGTTTTTCTTCTTCTTTTATTTTTTACTCCCCTGCATGGAGGAGGAGAATTGGCTCTACACTCAAAAAAATGATTTTTGCTCTTTGTTCAATTTCATTAATTAAAATGAGCTCATACAACATAACTCTTGGTAAAAATGGTCCCAACTTAATTTTATTAAATAAAAACAATGTAATTTAAAAAAAATTAGGTTTACAAATTTTTTTTTAATTGAGTCAACAAGAATATTTTTCGTTCGTCTTAACCGGATGTACGTCATCAAGATGAAACTGTGATGCAGATGGATTGTTCAGCGGCGAATGTGTGAGAAGGGTAAGTGGCCATTTTTAATCTATCACCATCCATCAAATTTAATTAACAAATTAATTAAAATATGCTTTGTTAACATCTTGTTGCATAACAGAAAGTAATTTTTCTATAAGCACTGTGTGAAAATAGCTCTTAAGTGTGTCGTTTGTAGCTGATATTAGGTTTCAGGACTCGGCACGGGATGCAGTCATTAATATGTTCAATCGTTCATTTTTTTTTTTTTTTTAACTGAAAGTATCAAATAGCATGAAGAATCGCGGAACAGAGAGGACAGAAAACCCTGGCAGATATTCAGTACCATGAATTAATGTATGGAACCTTGCTCTGCTCTGCATTCAGCTGTTTCTAGGGTGACAAAAAAAAGTTTAAAATGTATATTTTAGGTCTTCCTCAACTGTATATAACTTATCGTTCGTCAGTGTCAAGTGTGTGACATGCCAATCTGGGGCATTGCATTAATCCAAGGCCTTAGATTAGTCACCACTTGTTGAGTTCGCGCGCTCAGTGACTGAATTCACCGCTTTCACGAAGTCTCTCCTCTTAAACAACAAAGTGTAGAAGCGACGTAAGTACGTGATTAATTTCACTGCTTCAGTAATTGTAAGTGGAATTTTTGCATATCTTGCTAGATTATGGTCATTTTTTACCGGCATATTTTGTCTGTGTAGGCAGCTAATAACGTCACGTATGTGTAATGTTATTCTATTAATTCGGCATTAATATATCAAGAGAAATAATCGACAATAATGATTTCTGTCATAAATAAATCGGCAGCCAGACCCTGTACTAAATACTTTTTATGGCTTCAGAATACTTGAAATACACTCTGTACATGATTATCATGGCAAAACATTTAATTTAATTATTTTATTAAGTTAATTTAAAAGTTATAGAATTTGTGTACTACTTCAACAACCTGAGTGTTATCTGTACAAATTGCTTAACTTGCATGTTTGACAGGTTGATTTTTTTTATATTGACAACCTTGGTTATGTTTTGTTTCCTGTTCTGTTTCTCTATTTTAGATTTGAGTATATTGTCATCGTCACAAACCATTGGAGCTACTTCAAATTGACTAGAGGTAAGTGCAAAATTATTATGTAGTAATGGTCCAAATCTACATTTTTTTTTTCTTTTTTTTTTCTTCTCTTTTTCTTTTTCAGTGAATGTGGAAGTGTAGAGAGTGTGCTGTCGTAGAATCCAGTAGGTCTCAATTGCTTAAACATTACAGACTAAAGCATAGGCATTATAGTTGTAGCAGGCGTTATCAGGCGATTAGTTTTAATTGTGTATAGTTGTAGCAGGCGATTGTTTTAATTGTGTCCAGCTTTTTTGTTAAAGATAAGTAATATTGATTTGAAATAATAAGTATTTATGGCTCTTGAAACTGATCCGTACATGTCAAATATTTTGATTGAAATTGAAAATATGTGGATTTTAAAAATCTAATTTGTTAATATTGTTAATTTGTCAAATATTCCTTTTCCTGACAAAAAAAAGGTTTATATAATTTGTTGGATTTTTAATTTGGAATTTCCAACTGAAACATTCACTTGAGTGAATGTCTGAAGGCCATAGCATTGTTTTCAAATGGCTCATGGCTTGATGAATGTGCTATGGAAGTCGAGTAGTTCACTGAAAATAACTCTGGGTTGTTTCTCTCCAAAAATGTGTTTTTTCAGTGTCACAGTATTTCTAATGTTTTTGGGTAAATAGTACATTTTATTACATTACTGTACCGATATTTATTAATTAATTTATTTAGAACTATTCCATTGAGGTCCACAAGTCTCATTTCAAGCTGATGCGTTTTTGTCTGGCTGTATTTAACATCATCAAAATTAAAAAAAAATCAAAACTTCTTGATTTTACATGACAGACTGACCATTTAGAATATGAGTCATATGCTGTATCAATGTAGTATGGGCTATAGTGTTGTTTTTTACTTATTTTTTTAATTACAATTTTTTCAAAAATTTTTCCCAAAGGATGTTGACACTGCGAGCACCGAGGCGGACATCAAGAAGACCGTTTTGGGGGTCTATGTTGTAAAGCATGAATTTGCTGATGCAACAGAAGACCCTGAAGATATCGGCATTGTGCTGGAAGGTGTGGAGGTGCTCTCTGGTTTAGGTAATGTAGCATTGGCTACAGCCATGCTACTTGGACTTACAGGTGCATCTCAATAAATTAGAATGTCGTGGAAAAGTTCATTTATTTCAGTAATTCAACTCAAATTGTGAAACTCGTGTATTAAATAAATTCAACGCACACAGACTGTTGTTTAAGTCTTTGGTTCTTTTAATTATGATGATTTTGGCTCACATTTAACAAAAAAACCACCAATTCACTATCTCAACAAATTAGAATACTTCATAAGACCAATAAAAAAATTTAAAAAAAAAAACATTTTTAGTGAATTGTTGGCTTTCTGGAAAGTATGTTCATTTACTGTATATGAACTCAATACTTGGTAGGGACTCCTTTTGCTTTAATTACTGCCTCAATTCGGCGTGGCATGGAGGTGATCAGTTTGTGGCACTGCTGAGGTGACCACATCAGGCTTCGGGTTAGCCGGATCGCGGCCCTTTAGATGCTGTTGGGTCTGGTGTCTCTGTCTTCCTCTTGACAATACCCCATAGATTTCTCTGTGGGTTCAGGTCGAGCGAGTTTGCTGGCCAATCAAACACTGGCCCACACATGGTCACTGAACCAGCTTTTTGGTACCTTTGGCAGTGTGGGCAGGTGCAAGTCTGGAAAATGAAATCAGATCTCCATAAAGCTTGTCAGCAGAAGGAAGCATGAAGTGCTCTAAAATTTCCTGGTAGATGGCTGCGTTGACTGGACTTCAGAAAACACAGTGGGCCAACACCAGCAGATGACATGGCAGCCCAAATCATCACTGACTGTGGAAACTTCACACTAGACTTCAAGCAGCTTGGATTCTGTGCCTCTCCACTCTTCCTCCAGACTCTGGGACTTTGATTTCCAAATGAAATGCAAAATTTACTTTCATCTGAAAAGAGGACTTTAGACCACTGACAAACAGTCCAGTTCTTTTTCTCCACAGTCCACGTAAGACGCTTCTGACGTTGTCTCCGGTTCAGAAATGGCTTGGTAGCGAGCGTGGTGACTCTTCATGCACTGACTCCAGCTTCAGTCCACTCCTTGTGAAGCTCTCACAAGTGTTTGAATCAGCTTTGCTTGGCTGTATTCTCAAGCTTGTTGTCATCCCCGTTGCTTGTGCACCTTTTCCTACCCAAATTCTTCCTTCCAGTCAACTTTGCTTTGATACAGCACTCTGTAAACAGCCACACATTTCTGTAATGACCTTCTGTGACTTACCCTCTTTATGGAGGGTGTCAATGTTTGTTTTCTGGATCACTGCCAAGTCAGCAGTCTTCCCCATTATTGTGATTTCAAAGAACAAGAGATACCCAGAATTTATACTGTATGGATGGTCATTTATTGAAACTCAAATGTAAATATTCTAATATTTTGACATACTGATTTTTGACTTTCATGAGCTGTAAGCTCTAAATCATCAAAAATTAAAGTGGCTTTTGAAATGTTTTACTTTACATGCAATGAATCTAAAATATATGAAAGTTTCACTTTTTGAAATAACTTACAAGAAATAATTAACTTTTTCACGACATTCTAATTTATTGAGATGCACCTGTATATACTCTTTAAATCTTACCTATCCACAGGAGCTCCGTTACACTTTTGAGGTGCTCCAAAAAATTATTCTGGAGCTGCACTCGCATAAACTGTCTGCCAAAGCACAGGCACTGAAAACAAAACTCTTCACTTAGAAGGTGTGAGTAGTGCTGTGTTTGAGGACCCCTTTGTTTAAGTTGTATGCGAATTATCATGTTTGCACTTTTCTGAGCAGAGGACATTTTATTTTTCTCAATTTTGGATTTCTTGTTTAATTGAACATGTTTGTTCTGAACAGATGTGGTTTTAAGTTTCTCAATTGCTCATTTAATTGCCATTTTCATATTAACAGTTAAGAACAAAAGGAAATGCTGCGTTATATTCTCTTGTAAGGTCGTGTTCTTTTTCGTGTTGTATTGCCATTTTTGCACTGTGAGCAGAGGTGATTATAAGTTTAGATGGTTATTCGTGCTCAATGGCAATCATGCATTCTGCATTTGATTCTGAAAAAAAAAAAAAAGAAACGCTGTTTTATTTTCTTGTATGCTCGTGTTCGTTATATTGCCATTTTTGCACTGTGAGCAGAGGTGATTAAGTCTCTCAATCACTAATTTAATTGGCTCATTCATTTAATCTCATGTTTTAAAAAAAAAATAAAATGCTGTTATATTCTCTTGTATGCTCATGTTTTATTTGATTGTCATTTTGATTTCAGTGACATGTTTAATTATATGACAGTTGTAGCAGAAGACATGCACAAAGTTGCAAATATTGTAATGATAGCAAATGACGCAATACAGATTGTTACAAAATGTATTGACTTTAACATATTGACTTTTTCTTCACAGTAGACTATAAGTATACATTAAAAAGGATTTAATTGAATAGAACACAAGTATTTCACACTCATTTGGAAGTAACTAGTGTCAAGTTAGCTAAAAGTATAATGATTTAAATTTTATCTAGTAGGCAGGACAAAATTGTATGTAGTTGACATTGCATTGTTAGATATAGTAGACGTGACCAAATTGAATGTAGTTAACATGGCATTATTTTATATAGTAGGCATGACAAAATTCAGAGTAGTTAACCTGACAAAATCTTCTCTATTAGGCATGGCAAAACTTTATCTAGTAGGAATGACCAATTTTTTTTTTGTAGTCTTCACTGAAGGAATTTAAGTTTATACAACAAGATTACAACAAATCATTTCAAACAAATTAGATTTTAGTGGAAAAATGTAATTAAATTTCGTGGAAAAGTTTACTCTAATTTTTTTAAGTTCGTTCAACAACTTTTTTTTTTGAGTGTATGTGAATATGAGTCTCATGTTTATGTTAGCCCAGCAGTAACTGGAACAAGGGCATAACAGAACGGAGAGGAGTGTAGAGCAAATGAGAGGGGAGGTAAGATGAAGAAAAGCAAGTGCCATGGTGTTGGAATGGGAGGAGAATAACGAATGTGGTTTTTGAGTGACAGATGATTAAGAAATTGGAGTGGGATGACTTCTTAAGCTCCAAACACAACATTGCTGATGGGTGGAAAGAGTGCCAAGGTCTGGAGAAAGACATCACTGATTGCCACCCTGGCAGGTGAGAAATAGCATCTCACCATAAACATATGACATGCTTTTGGGGAAATGCATGGTTGAGAAGTGTAAGGTATAATCAGGGGGCTCTATGCGTGTAGTAGTTTGTCAGTCAGATTAGTTAGTTCAAAGGATCCAAAAATGTGAAAATAACCTTTTAAAATATGAGTGTAATGAATTTTTTTTGCATGTTCAGTTTCTTTTTGTTATTCTTTTTATAAGGTATTCTTTTTATAGGCATAGCAACCATTATAACTGATGAGAGATGTCTAAGGATTTTCGAACCCCTGTTAGTACATTGACAATTATTTTAGTACTTTTTGACAAGAATAAACGGTGAAAAATAAAGATTTAAAACCAAAATTGTGGTGTTTGTTGTCTCTTTTATTTACTATTTTCATCCACCATATATGAGATACAGTGTATCATATGAAAACACATCCATTTCATATCTTTGTTATGGCTTCAGTTTTATCTTCTGCAAAGAGTTAGATTATTCCAAATGGCCTGCACGGGGAGTATAGGGTAAGTTTGTAAGTTTTGTTTTACTCAAAGATAAAACTGAAAGGCCCAATTTAAGATTTCAGAAGTGAAATTACGACTATATACAGCTATAGAAAAATAACTTTAAAAAAAAGTGGTTCAGTGACAGCTTGTTCCACATTAGGGTAAAAAATGACACCAAAATGAATAAATATGTATCCAAAAATCACAATATGGGGGCAAAAATGCTCCGTAAGGGGTTACTTATTTTTATTTATTTTTTTTAAGTTCATAACTTAGTTAGGCAATGTCACACAAGCAAGATTTTTTCCTCTTGAATATCAGCAAATACTGAATTTAAACAACAGTTAAATGAACAAGAATTTTACAGTACAGACAGTCAGCCCAAATCTGTTTTTTGTGCAAATCCAATTGAAATCTGATCATATTTAGAAAGTATAAGCTGGTTGGCTGGTTTCAGCTGGTCACCCTGCCTGGTTTTAGCTGGTCATAGCTGGTCAGCAGGCTGGTTTTAGAGGGCTTTTGAGTCAAACCAGCGGACGTTGGAGACGGCAGATTCGCACATTCCAGTGCCACAGCAACATGTTGTCATGTAAAACAATATCTATATTGCAAACTGTATTGCTGCTATTATTGTTTTTAGTGTAGGCATAACAACAGCAGCATTGCCATAGTAACCAACGCACATT
Source organism: Tor tambroides (assembly GCA_021397915.2). Taxonomy (NCBI): domain Eukaryota; kingdom Metazoa; phylum Chordata; class Actinopteri; order Cypriniformes; family Cyprinidae; genus Tor; species Tor tambroides. The sequence goes on from JAFVLL020043005.1 coordinate 67,160, forward strand.
CCATAAAAAGAAAGAGTACTTATGGACACACAAATCGGATATGAACAGATGCAATACACTGTGTGGACAGTCAGTTATTCAAATCAGATTCCATCTGGATATGTAGCTAAACATTAACACTGTAGACACAATATTGTTTGTTGTCGCTCTATTCTCTGAGTAACAGACTTTAGTGTTTCATTACTGGATTGCTCTTTGTTATAAAACAAATATGTTGAGTGAATGTTTCAATGATCTATTTATAAAGTGGTTTATTTGTATCATTTTTAAATGAATCAGCCATTCAACAAATCAGTTAAATGAATGATTCGGTGACTCACTCTTTAAGACACCTACTGGCAGTTAGATCAAGATCATTTCATATTTCTATATTCATTTCATGTTTCTTTATTCTGTATTTAAGATGCTGCTTATGTGCATGCCACCTCTTGTGTGCAAAGACATATTTTAAGGAGGCGTGGTTCTGGCTGCATAAACTTCTAAGACTAGTCTTAAAAGTAATATCATTTTTTTCTTCAAGACTGTACAGAGCTCATAACTTTGTAAAGTCAGCTACATAAAAGGCTAGATTGGTCTAATTTGAGTCTGAAAAGTAAGACTGGTTACCACTTGGTTAATTGCCAGGTCAAACTAGTTCTTAAGACAGTCTTAACATAGTGGCTATGTTTATGCAACTGGCCCCTGATGTGAAATGTGCAGGGGTTAGCTGAACCACTGAAGAATAAGTGAATTATTTACTTTTTTATAAATATAATATGAACATAAATGTGTTAATAATTAAATGTCAGCACTTTTAGAATCCCATTTTGTTGCATATATTCTCTTTTTTTTAGGCTAAACAGAAAAAGTTTTGATATTCAGAATGTTTTATTGCAGTATTTTTAGAAATATAAAAAATGTAAGATTCTTGATAGCGTAACAAAAGAAAGTTTACACAATTACCTTTTACTGGACTGAACAGACTTATTCCTTATTCCAACTATGAAGGTTACAGGGAAATATGAATTATTGCTCCCTACTTGCTGACACCTCACCCCTTCGACCCTGACTATAGCGAATACCAGAATCCTTCTAGCCAACATAGTCAAGGTACTGGCACGTATCAGACAGTTTGTCACAGTCTATCTGCATATACCCCACCACAGTCTTGTGAACTCAAGCCAGTGAGATGACACCTGATTCCTGTTGCCATCCACACCGTATTAATAGGACTTGTTAGGTGTCTGTGACTTGCTGGAAACCCAAGCGGGGGGAGGCTGGCATGAGGTAGGAGTGTTAGGCCGTCCAATTTATTTTAATCTACTGGTTAAAGATACTCCACGAAAACCTTGCCATACATGCCTCTTAACTATATCTTCTAGATATAACCAGGAAAGACCTGCAATATTCTATCATCAAACAGCTGCTTTTTCATTTGTGCTTTGGGATACGGTTTAGTTATGACATTCGTACATTTTTAAGCATGGCTTATGTGTCGAAATACCTTATGGGGCCTGTAAAGTGTCCTGTGAGGATATATAAGTCTAAAATCTACAACTATAACAAAGTGAAATGCATAGAACCTGACCTGCACTGTGTGGGCCGTAGTGTTGTTTTCCATCATTCGACAGTGAGCGTATGTGTGTGAATATTCTATTTAAGTCCTTTTTTGTAAATGTCATTTTTTATTGCATGTCCAGTTGAGACTTTAATGCTGCAAATTGAGCACAACGGATTCAGCCATTATTTTTCAAAAAGTATTCGCTTTCCTTGGCATCCTCTGTTGTTCTCATAGTTTGGACAGTCCTGCCGACTGCCAGAAAGACTGTGCTCAAATAAGAGTCGTGTGAAGACATAAGGCCTTTCCTGCCTCAGGTTGATGGTTAGATTAGGAATATTCATGATCATACTGCACTCATACACAAACAGAATGAGATCACTCATGTCTGGATCATTCTAATTCAGATTTATTCAGGATAAAGAATGGTTCTACTTAAGAATTAGTGGCCCTGCTCCCTACTTTTATGATTTGGAATGATATTTACTGTTAACTGCATACTGAGTGAGCAAATAAATAAGTGTACCTGTATCTTTATAAGTTGCAATAGACATAAGAAATAAATAATGAAATATAAAGAAATTAAAAGATGGTTACCCCACATGACATATGAATTCAATATAAACAAAGAAACATCATTTTAAATTTTTTTTTTTTTTTTTTTTTTTTTTACTCATCGAGAATCTTATTTGACCCAAATAAAAAAAAGAAGAAGTTTTTTGTCATGTTTTATGTTAGCAAAACTGCCTGAATCAGACTGACACACAGAATTGTGCATAAGCTGATTTGTATAGTGAGTACTGACTGTTTGGATCCCAGTCCCTAATACTTTTGGAGTCCTCATAAAGTTTGGCACATTTTTTTTTCTTCCTTTACTTGTAGCTGTGACATTTTGGTATCATTTGTCCTAATTAGTCTTCTAAGATGCTTTTATAAAATCTGCTAAGTAGCATGTTCGTGGTTCACAGGAAAGCTCTTCCCAGCTTTAATGGCTGCATTTGTATCTTTGACTGATTGCCCTTGTAGATGTGATTGCTCTGCTTTTATTTTTTGCTCCATTCAATGAGCATGAAGAATAGGTTCTTTCATGGCAGACTTGCGGTCGTGGACGTGGAAAGCAGTGCTTAAACAGCTCTCCGCCAAAACAAAAACTGCCGCCAAAAGGAATCCCATTTCATTTATACGAGCAGGAAATTGACCCGTCAGAGTACGAGAAAACCAGGGAACTGATACTCTGTATTGCAGGAACATGTCCAGTGCGTCTGCATCCTGAGTGCTGGGCTGAAAGCTGAGTTTAGGGATAACAAATGCCCACACTAAGACTCTAGAGGCACTCCTCTTCTCTTCTGTTTAGCATGAGAATGGTAGAGAGATGGGCCATGTCACAGGTGGTGCTTTCCCTACCCTACACCCCAGAAGCGCATAAGCAGGCACTAATGGTGAAGTGAAAGCCTCCTGGGCCTTTTATGGACCGGAGGATGAACCTGTGGATTTGTGTTTGGGAGTAAAAAAGGATTTGTTTGGAAATGGCATTGGTGTCACTGCACACAAACAAAAGAAAAGAAAATAGGGGGTTTTGAGGGCACAAGGAAATCTGAGATGTATTTATCCATCCATTCTCCAAACTCTTTATATGCAGGGATGCTGGAATCATTCATTCATTCATTCATTCATTCATTCATTCATTCATTCATCTATCTATTTATTTATTTATTTATTTATTTAAATGTACTGTGGGAATGAAACCTTAAATGTACATTTGAAACACTTGAAACAGTGTATCTTTCTGACCTTGAATACATATTGAAAACATAACAGTAATATTGGAATCCTTAGAATATTTTACACTTATATGTTTTATGAACACATACAAAAATGTATTGCGTTGTCATACACTACTGTTTTAGAGTGAATTACAGCTTGATATAAATGTATTTGGTATAGTAGTAGATATATTTTAGCATAGTATAGCCTATAAAATTTCACTATTTCATTGTTTTAATAGTCCTTAAGTAGTTCAAATGAAATATTTAATATTTAGTCTCATTTTGTGAAACAGTAATATAATTGTGAAAAATAGTATAATTAAAAAATAGTGTAAAAAATAGTATAATAGTATAATTGTGACCCTAGACCACAAAACCAGTCATAAGTAGCACAGGTATTTGTAGTAATAGCCAACAGTACATTGTATGGGTCAAAATTATACATTTTTCTTTTATGAAAAAATAAAAAATCATTAGGATATTAAGTAAAGGTCTTGTTCCATGAAGATATTTTGTAAATTTCCTACCATATAGATACATCAAAACTTAATTATTGATTAGCAATCAAAAGCATTGCTAAGAACTTTATTTTTTCACATGACAGCAGTAGGCCTATACCTTGCTGTTTGACCCAAAAAAAAAAAAAAAAAAAAAAAAAAAAAAGACCTCGTGTTAAGTGAGACACACTTCAATATTTGAACATTGGCACTAAAGAAAACAAACAAAATGACTATTTTACACATTTTAACCTGATATCTTGAAGTTGAATAAAGATCCATAACTTCCCTTACAGGAATTAAAAAAATGTATTTCACTGCTGTCACTGTTTTCCTACAAGCCAACTATCCGTTGTTCTGTAACGTTCAGTGATTCTAACAGAACCGGCGACTTCTCAGTTATTTCAACACATCTTACAAGTAAACAAACGCAGCTCTGTTCTGTACAAGCACGCTGCGATCCTGTTTGTGAAGAGGAATGACTGTATTTTAATAGTATCGTGGAGGAGGTGGAGTGTTAGGAGGAGCTTGTCAGTCTGTCACCGATCAAGAGCCCGTTTTTAAGAGCACAACGAGAAGTGAACGTGAAGCGCACTGTTTCCATGCGTGGAGCCGCATAACATCGGAAGATTTCACAGATGGACACTTTCAACCCGTCCTACTGGTTACATAAAGTTTATTCTCGTGGATATGAACGGGAACGGTGAATTGAGCGAAACTCTTTTGAAAAGAGCATGTTGTAAAGGGCTTTAAAGTTTGAAATACTGTGCCGGTGCACGAGATGTTGGTTTTGACTTCCATTATTGATTGTTCGGATTAATCGCGCGGACTGACTGTCTTTCTAAGTACTTCCTTTACATTTAGACGTTTTGGATATATTTAAAACTGAATCACAATGGATTTGTTGACAATGACATGACGATGAAGATTTTTTTTCTTCTTCAAAACAACTGAGCATTCAGTGTCAGTTAGCCTACTGTATGATGAAGCATGAATTGAATTTCTGTTATAAACAAAACAAGACAAATATCATCTGCATGGCATTGGATGTACTAATCATTTTAAGACTTTCTTGAGGTTATCACAATGGCCCATTGCATAAAGATCGTGATTGTACTTTTCCAGTTTATGATTGCTGGATCTACACTGGAGATCGGAGCGTATGATTTGGAGCGTGGCCGTCCGTCAAAATGTGAACCTATCACCATTCCCATGTGCCAGGGAATCGGCTACAACATGACACGGATGCCCAACTTCATGAATTATGAAAGCCAAGAGGAAGCTAGCATTAAACTGAATGAATTTGCTCCTCTGGTGGAGTACGGATGTGATGTCCACCTGCGATTTTTCCTGTGCTCTCTGTATGTGCCAATGTGCGCCGATCAAGTGTCCACCACTATCCCAGCATGCCGTCCTATGTGTGAACAGGCAAGACAAAGGTGTTCACCCATAATGGAACAATTCAGTTTCAGATGGCCGGACTCATTGGATTGCTCAAAGCTGCCAACCAACAACGACCCGAACGCATTGTGCATCGAAGCTCCCGAAAATGACACTCAACCTGCGACTAAGAAAGGTGATGGAATGCTGCCAGTACTTCCGAGGTCCAGGGAACCCACAGCAGGGAGTGGACGTACCTCAAGCGGCTTGCGGTCCTGTGATAACCCGGAGAAGTTCCAGTACGTGGACAAGAGCGAGTCATGTGCGCCTCGTTGCACTCCTACGGTGGATGTCTACTGGTCTAGGCAAGATAAGGACTTTGCATTCATTTGGATGGTGGTCTGGTCAACGCTTTGCTTTGTTTCTACAGCATTCACAGTTCTTACCTTCCTCCTCGACCCTCAGCGCTTCCAGTACCCCGAGCGTCCCATCATCTTCCTCTCCATGTGTTACAACGTCTACTCGGTGGCCTTCATCATCCGCTCGGTGGCTGGGGCTGAGAATATTGCTTGCGATCGGGAAAACGGAGAACTCTACATTATCCGGGAGGGTTTGGAGAGCACAGGGTGCACCATAGTCTTCCTCATCCTCTATTACTTTGGCATGGCCAGCTCCATTTGGTGGGTCATCCTCACCCTCACTTGGTTTCTTGCAGCAGGACGAAAATGGGGCCATGAGGCTATTGAGGCGCATAGTAGCTACTTCCATATGGCTGCTTGGGGTATGCCTGCGGTGAAGACCATAGTCATCCTCACTATGAGGAAGGTGGCTGGGGACGAGTTGACGGGATTGTGTTACGTGGGCAGCATGGACAGTAATGCTCTCACAGGCTTTGTCTTGATCCCTCTATCCTGTTATCTCATTGTTGGGACTTCTTTCATCCTCACGGGGTTCGTAGCGCTCTTTCACATCCGCAAAATCATGAAAACAGGTGGCACCAACACAGAAAAACTGGAGAAGCTCATGGTTAAGATTGGAGTCTTTTCCATTCTCTACACGGTGCCTGCTACTATTGTCATCATATGCTATTTCTATGAAAGGCTCAATATGGAATACTGGAAGTTCAAAGCTCTGGAAAACAAGTGCGTGTCCTTTCCTGGTCGTAGGAGCGAGGACTGCACCTTGGACTCGTCGGTTCCCACAGTGGCTGTGTTCATGCTGAAAATTTTCATGTCGTTAGTGGTGGGCATCACTAGTGGGGTTTGGGTATGGAGCTCAAAGACACTTCAGACCTGGCAGGGGTTGTGCAACAGGAGATTGGCCGTGCAAACGAACCGCAAGCCCTGCTCCAGTGTCAGCTGCAGCAGCTCCCACTGTCATTACAAAGCACCGGCTGTGACACTTCACATGAATAAAACGGACATGTACACAGACAGTCCCACACATGTTTGAGACTAAAGGCCTCTTCTCTGGAGCCATGCACAGACTTTTGAGGTTCATATCATGATGAGATGCTCAGGTTCGACTACAGATCATGGTAACATTTGTCAGGGGTGGCATTTATAAGCCTTTCCTTGACATAGCAGAGGTCACTTCAATAAAAGGGAAGGTTTGTTGTATGGAATGAATGCAGCAAATTGCAGAATGCTTTATTTATTGTGAATATTTAAGTATTGCTGGTTGTATAGTTTTGTACTGTACGTGTTATACTGTATATAAGGAAGAGTTTTAAGTAATTTTACAGTATGTTATATTTTTCTCCAAAGAGGAGCAATAAAGCATTTATTATGATGTGTTTTCTCCGTTAAAGTTTTTTTAAAATATGTTTATTTTGTGATAAAGGTTCTATAGTTTTACTAGTGTTAATGTTTTTTTAATGGTAATGTTTTTTTTTACAATTTTGATTAAAATGGATTTTAAATGGTAGAAATAAAGTAAAAATTAAATAAGTTTATTAAAGTTTAGTATAGGAATAATTTTCTATACAGTGAAAATTAGACAAGTTTATTAAGAATAATTTTCTATGTCAGGTGTGTATTATTTCAAACTCTAATTCAGTACTGCATTCAGTTTGATTTAATTAAGAATATAAAATACTGAAAAATCAGGATCAGAATTCTCAATCTTTAACACTTCTCTTTTAACACATCTGTCTAGCACCAAATGTAAAGTAAGTGATTATGCTAAAACTCCTTTAATATTTACAGTTATCAGTTCCTCTTACAAAACCACACTATTTCTAACCAAGCCAATAACTTACGTTAAAGCGTAGAAGTTGCAGTCAGCTGTGAATGATGCTGCTATAAATTTATGAAAAATTAAACTTGTTTTCTTTTTTTTTAATCATAAATTTAGTTTTTTAAAATAAGTTTTGTTTTGTTTTCTGAATGCACTATTCTGCGGTCAGGGGATCATAGGCTGATAAAGAGGAGATATGTTTAGAGTAGTTCTGTGCATAACTCATATCAGTTAGTTTAAACTTTTTACATTGTTTTCATGTCTTATATCTGATATAATATGTGTTTGCGATGTTCATAAAGGCTGGGGGTTTTGCAACCTTAAATGATGAGCTACTATCAGTTTGTAAGACAAAGAACTTTACTTTTTCATTTCCAAACATGCAACAGTATATAGTATTTTATTAAAATACAACTAAATTAACTATTTTAACCTCTTTTATTTATCTTTTGCACTTTTCCTGTGCCTGTGTAGATATTGTCCAATGGTTTGGCAGGTCTCAGGCATTGGAGCTTAAACTGCTGTTACATTTGGTAATAAAAAAAAAGGCATGTTTATCTTGGAGCTTGTAGTCTAAACTTAACAGTGCATTAACCACATGTAGCAGTCTGTGTAAACCTAATTTAACACATGGCTGTTTCCAGCTTTCTGGTTTACGGTGCAGTAGCATTTGTAAACAGTAGTGCCTTAAGACAAACCAGAGCCTGCTTCATCAGCCAGCAGACTAGGAAAAACTGAATGAAATGTTAATATACTGGAAGATGAATGTTTAATTCCTGTTAAATACTACCAAGACATTACTCATTTGGCAACATAGATGGTTAAAGCTGGGCTGTTGTTAAAAAACGGACATAATTTTCGACTATGGATTTGTAAAAATTTGTAATAAGTTTATGGAATACTTTGAGCTTGAGCTTTCTCAGTTATATTAATGTTTATTCATTTAGCAGACACTTTTATCCTATAAGTGACAATGCAAACACACATGACATGAAAATTGAGAAGCATCACAAGCAGTTTTTTAATAAGAGGGAACAATATTTGTTGTACTGTACATAATTCCAGGTCTACAGTATAAGAAAGATTAGTACACAAGGATATTAGAATTGAGTTGATAATGGCTTTTAAATTCTTCGCAATTACAAATGATTTTAAATGATATGATTTATCATCATTTGGTATTTCGTTTTTCAGTGTGAACTATCCATAAACGTATCGTGAAACATGATAAAAGTTTATGCATATCCATAAAAGTTATCATGCACAGGGGGAAAAAAACAGGAATTTCCAGAAACACTGATATTACTAATTAATAATAATGACCAACTATATTTAAATTACTGTTAAGAACTTCAGGGTCTGTATGTTTTTAAAATATTTTTGAAAGAAGTCTCTTATGTGCACAAAGCTGCATTTATTTGATCAAAAATACAGTAAAACAATAACATTCTGAACTATTATTGCAATTCAGTATAACTGTTTGCTATAGTAATGTATTTCCAAATGCAATCTATTCCTGTAATGCAAAGCTGAATTTTCTGAAGTCATTGCTCCAGTCTTCAGTGGCATATAATCTGTCAGAAATGCTGGTTTTGTGTTCAAGAAGCTTTTTATATTATTATAAGCACTGAAAAAAGTTGTGCTTAATTAATTAATTATAAATATAATCTATTTAATTTCAATTAAATTAACATCGCATTATATTAAATAAATACTATTTATATTAAATGCAATATTTATTATTTTTATTGTTTATATATATTATGTCTACTTAATAATATTTAATAAATTATTAAATCAATTTAATACATTAAAATTTTTTTATCTACCATGGTAGAGTGGTTAAACAGCACTTTAGTTTTATCTTAAATTTTGATAAAAATGGAAACATGAAGTTTTCAGTAATTTCAGTAATGTAGCATCAATGCATTGCTAGAATTACAGTTTTAGTTTGTTTTTTTTTTATTGGTAATCAATTAGACCTCAGTGTTTCCTAATGTTTTGAGCCTTAAAAAGTGTGTGATCACAGTCCTATAACAACAGAACTGAACCAATATTACAGCTAATGTTCTCAATTCCCTGTCACGGCCCATGGAACCGCTGCACAAATACACACACAAAGACCATATTTGTTATGTAGAATCTGCCAAGATCAACTCTGTATACATAAATGTTTTTGAAGTAGTTGTACCACCGCATTTATGCTGAAAAAAAGCTTTCCGTTTAAACAGTAACACAGTTCATTATTTTGCCCATCAAAACCCAGGGAATAAAGGCTCCATTGTACACCTTGATGTTTAAGGATTTTAGTTCTATTTTAGGCAAAGCACAGTCAAAAGAAACCCTTTTTGCCATTTGAGTCCATTATCAAGCGAATGTTAATGGGCTTGTAAGTGAGCTTGAGAATGGACAAGATAGAATAGCCTTGTAATTGTCTGCTAGTTTGGAGGAGAAGCTATGTGTTTGGTAAAGGGAGGATCATTAAAGCATCTAGGACTTTCCCTCCTCTTAAAGAAGCCAGAGGAATCGAGAACAAGAATAAAGGAGTGGTGCTCATTACTCTCTACCCCATGGGTAGTATCCCGTTCCTCATCATTTGATGTGGAAATGAGGCTATGGTAAAAGACCATTGAGAAGCTGTTGTCAACGAAAGGACTTTTCACCAAAATGCTTGAGTCTCAGCCGTGAGTGTTATCCACACAGCCACGTCCCACCTCCCCAACGGTTCTGCCTTTCGCTTGTGTTAAACACACACATACACACATACACACACACACACACACACACACACACACACGTGTGGTTTGCTATCCTTGTGGGGACTCTCCATAGGAGTAATGGTTTTTCTGCTGTACAGACCGTATTTTCTATTGCCCTACACCAGCCCTACACCTAAACTTAGCCCTCACAGGAAATTTACTGCATTTTTCAAAAAATTTCATTCTGTGTGATTTATAAGCTTGTTTACCCGTGGGGACCTCAATTTAGGTCCCCACCGTGACACGAGTCCCCATGAGTCTGTGTGTATTCAGGTTTAAGTCCCCACCGGGATATAAAAACAGGTACACACACATACACACACATGCACTCGTTCTCTGTTTGCTTTTGATAAACAGTTGACATTGGACTTAAAACTGTACAATTTGTCAGGGTTTTCATATTTGCAGGGCTAGTAATAGGTGACATTCCTAGTAAAAAAGAAATACACTTTGCACACTTATAAAAACAACACACTAACCCTAAACCAAACCCTAATTCTAACCCTATATGTGACCCTGGGCCACAAAACAGTCATAAGTAGCATGGGTATATTTGTAGCAATAGCCAACAATACAGTGTATGGGTTAAAATGATTGATTTTTCTTTTATGCCAAAAATCATTAGGATATTAAGTAAAGATCATGTTCCATGAAGATATTTTGTAAATTTCCTACCATAAATATATCAAAACTTAATTTTTGATTAGTAATATGCATTGCTAAGAACTTCATTTGGACAACTTTAAAGGCGATTTTCTCAATATTTGGATTTTTTTGCACCCTCAGATTCCAGATATTCAAGTTGTATCTCAGTCAAATATTGTCCTATCCTAACAAACCATACATCAACGGAAAGCTCATTTATTTAGTATAAATCACAATTTCAAAAAATTGACCCTTAAGACTGGTTTTGTGGTCCAGGGTCACATATGTATTTGTTGTTAATTAATCAGTTTATTGTATAATTACACTGTAAGAAGGACATCTTAAAATAAAGTGTAACCAAAATAATTTCATAATTATTTCTATTGCCTTAGAAAATAAGTGCAATTCTTTAAAGCGTGACAAAAGATTATTACAACATAAAGATTTAAAATGTAGAAAAGTGATTTAATTTGTTTGTTTGTTTGCAGATGACAATTTGATAATGCAAGTTCATATATTTAATAGTGTGATCATCTATTTGAGACCATGTACTGCTTTTTTCCATAATTATGAGATGAATTATACTCACTTATAAGAAGGTCAAAAAAGGAGTTGTTAAATTCTGATTTATTCTCTTTGATAAATGTGTTGAGTTTTTTATATGAATCTGTTATCACATTCTTTGGTTCGGAAAGAACTTGCAGAAGATTTTACACCACAGCGATCTGGATAACATCACAGGAGTTCAAAACAAATTGCCTGATAGTGAGGAGGACATTCCTGCAGATTTCAGAAAACACTGTTACGTATTGTCTAGCAACCCTTTATGAATTCTTGATCAACATTTTTCTCTTCATTTAAATACATATCCAATCTGTATTTTTGCTTGTGGGTTTCTGTGTTATGACCTACTGTTGATTTCATCTCAGTCATGCAAAGCAAACAAACTGGATTTGAGAGAATGATCGAGTCAGTGAGAAACCAGCCAACCTGAACCAGAAGTAAAATTACCTCAAAGTGAGATCATACGTTTTCACACTAAACCCAGGAAGAAGTATGCTGGTATAATTTATGAGGAGTCTGGGTAGCTTTTTTATTATCGTGCTTTTCATGTCAAATGGAATTACGATTTCTTCCTTTGCCTTGTTTGGTTGACAGCTTCAGTATAAAGCATTTCTTCAAATCTAAACTGCTCTAACTGCAGGTGAAACCATGAGAGGCATTTGTGTAGCTTCAAGGTTTTGCAATCATCTACTTTCATAGAGTATGTTTTGCACTTTAAAACCAACACACACATTGCAAGCTATGGAAATGGCTTTCACTTTATTTTGATGGTCCCTTTAACACATTCTGTTGACTATAAGTAACATTGCACCTACATTTCTACTAACTCTCATTAGAGTGTTAGTAGTGTATTAGTAGACTGGTAGGGTTAGGGTTAGAATAAGTTGACGTACTTGCAAAGTTACTTACAGTCAGTAGAGTGTCTGTTGGGAGACCATCACAATAAAGAGTTAGCAGATATGAAGCAGACAGTCTACTAATACTCTAATGAGAGTTTGTTAACATGTAGTTGCAACATTACTTAGTGTCAACAGAACGTTCAAAAGGGATCATCAAAATAAAGTGTTACTGTAGTATGATCACAATGAGTGGTGTGATGGTTAGAAATTATATGCCCAGCTGTAGGACCAAGGTTGAAAATGTGGTTTTGAACACAATTTGCACAGCGCAATTCTCAGTTTTACGGGTTGGTTCTGAAGTGTTTTTTTTTGTGAAGGATACAGCAGATTCAAACCTGAATTACATTGAAAAGAGTAGTTTTCAAATACTTCATAGTGCTAGTTCAGAGCTTATAGAGCCTGGTTAAATTTAAATTGTATATATGTGCTATAATTGTAAAGTGAATCTTATTTATATATATATATATATATATATATATATTTTTTTTTTGGTGGAAGTGCTTTAAAATAAATTGAACATACTGAGTGAGATACTGAAAATTGCATTAATTTTATTTGTTGCATGAATAAACTAATGAATTTTGTTGTTTTATGGATACTGTCACAGTTGCAATTCGCAGACAAACAGGCGTCAGTGAAAAAATGTTTAAAAACTGCATAGACAAAAGAAAATATAGCACTGTTTTTACTTTAAGGCTGAAAATGTATAGTGTGTACTCTTGTAAATGGGAGAAAACCCATGGGAAAGTAAAAGTGCCTAATTAGTAACATAAGCGAAACATGGTTTTTATATGGATCTCTGTTTACAACGAAAGCTCATAAACAGGCATCCCATGGTAGTTGTGTCAGTGCGCTTGTGATTAGCGAGATGAGACATACTAGTCCAATAAAGCGGGAAACCCCCAACTGGGGCATATGCTAATGGTTACCCCCCCTAAATCTAGTGAACTAGGTACATTGGCACCTCACACTGGTTTCCCTGGAGCTCTTCGGACTGGCTGGCGTCACCAAAGGCTGGCACAAGATACACACATGAACATGCAAACAGTGACTCGGACTGCTTATTTTCCCTGACTTGGCAAGTTCACTTGCCTTGCCAGTTCAGGAAGAGGCAATTGGTTATTAAATTGTCTCAAAATGAGGCAGGCAGGTCATTTTTTTGTGGGGCCCAAAAGGACTGTGAAATTTTGTTCTCTTGGCTTAATTTGCCATCTTCTAAAATTACATTTTCCATGATTATTCTGCAGAACAATGATGAATAGTAATGACCTTCAGTGTTGTCCAGTGTAAAAGCTTTAAAAAAGTCATGCTATACATATATGTATTACCATTTTAATGAAAATTAAATTTATTTCACAGTGAACTCCAAACTTGCACAATAAGCTATAATTATACTGTAAATTTCTTTAAGATAAAGGTGCAGCATTTTTTCCACTTTACACTTCAGAAATAGTACTTTTAACAAATGGTTTTCTAAAAGGAGGTAAATAAAGACTAAAAGTCTTAATTCTTTACAGTGGCCTTGAAAACAGTGGCTGTTTAATTCAACACAAGGCGGGTCACCCCTCATACTTGCTGCCATGTCAAGTTACTTCATTTGCATATCCCTCCTATTATCAGACACTTTCATTTGCATAGTATATTATGAGAAAAAAATGGCTTGTGAATATGGTATTTCTTCAATGCAACCTGAATTGAAAATTTACATCATGCTGCATCCACACCTATAGGTGTTAGTATTAAGTCCAAGGCCACTGTCTATATTGTCAACAACAACAAAACCTACTAGTGCACCTTTAAAATAACTTTAGCATACTTTTAAAAACAGTATTTATTATTGAAATATACTGTAAAAAAATACTGAAGTGTGAATTTAGGCCTAATCAATGTTTTTGTACCTTTAATTGCATGAAATTTATAATTAAATGAAAATAGTTTAAATTTATATTTGTTACGTGGCTGACGAGACGTGCGGATCCATATGCAAAGCTTTATTACAAAACATGGTCATATACAGGCAGGGTCGGTAGACAGCAAACAGGTATGGTAAGGGCAAGACACAGCAATCCGTGGAGCAAGCGTGGGTCGACGATCAGCGTACAGTATCCAAAGGGGCAAGGCAGAGAGATAATCCAGAGTCGAGAGCAATAATCCAAACGGGGTGCGAACAGAGTCCAAACGGCAAGGCGAAGGGTTAATCCAGGAAACACAGGCGAAGATCAAAACACAAGGCAAGGCAAGACTAAGACTAAGACAAAGGCTCCGTAATGATGCTATCGCTAGGAGAGTGATAAACGCATGCAATACTCGGCGAACAGAAACACGGGATGGCACGGTAAAGCAGCTAGCTCTAGGAGAGTGCTATACGCAGATCAATACACGGCCCTGAAACTGAGAATGTCCATGGTTTAAATAGTGTGAGTGTGAATGAGAGTCAGCTGTGGGTGATCAGCGCAATCAGCTGTGTCAGTGCAATGAGTTGTGGGAAATGCAGTCCAGTGTGCAATGTGGTGTAAGAGTCCGTGTGGTGAGTTGGTGACATCTGGTGGCGAATAAACGGAAGAGCAAGGCCAGGATTCGTGACAATATTAAATGCAATTAATTCCACTTTAGAGTGTTTTTGACCCGCTTAGGTATAGTCAAGTCAAGTCAAGTCACCTTTATTTATATAGCACTTTTAACAATACAGATTGTGTCAAAGCAACTTTCCAATATCAAAGTAGGAAAATAGTGTCAATAATGTAAAGTGACAAGATTAAACACTCAATTTTCAGTTAAAGGCATTTCATTATTGAATTCAATGATGTCATCGTCCAGCTCAGTTCAATTTAAAAAGTATCTGTGCAGTCAAGTCGACGATATCGCTGGAAATTAAGTGTCCCCAACTAAGCAAGCCAGAGGCGACAGCGGCAAGGAACCAAAACTCCATCAGTGACAGAATGGAGAAAAAAACCTTGGGAGAAACCAGGCTCAGTCGGGGGGCCAGTTCTCCTCTGGCCAGACGAACCAGCAGTTCAATTCCAACTGCAGCAAAATCAGATTGTAGAGGACTCATCTGGTTCCTGTGGTCTTGTCCCGATGGCCGTCTAGGTGACAAGGTCTTCAATAGGGATCTGTCTCTGGGGCTCATCTAGGTGTCCTGATCTCCGCTGACGTTCAGGGCTGTAGAGGTCATCTCTAGGTGCTGATCCACCATTTGATCTGGATACGGACTGGATCCAGGTGACTGCAGTGACCATCTGATCTGGATACAGACTGGAGCGGGTGGCTATGGTGATCTCGGAATAAGAAAGAAACAGATTAATATTAGCGTAGATGCCATTCTTCTTATGATGTAACAAGTACATCGGGTGTTATGGGAAGGGTATAGGACATCATTATATGTAATTTAGAAATGTAATTAACTTTATATGTAATTTTAGAATTGTCTTTGAAATATGGTTTAAGTGTCGAATGTATACTTAATATATATATGAATTTAAGGTAAACAAAATACACTTTAATGTCATTTCTACTGAAACTTATATGACATGTATTTAAATTTGTAATTACACATGTAATGATGAAGTTGCAATTTTGCATTTTGAATGTTATACCAAATAACACTACATTACAATTATAATCAAGTACTTTAAATTGGCTTAAGAATACTTGTCAACAAATCAAATTAAGTGTATTTCTTTAAAGCACAACTTTAAAGTAAAAGCTTTTATTTTGACATTATTACAAAGTGAACTTAATGTAAGTTTGATAAGAATCATGAAAAGTATTCTCTCTTTAAGGTCTTTTCTTTCATTAAGATTATATGACCTGCAAGTACAAAAATCAGCTTTTAAGATTTGAGGTAGACTACCATTAAATTACAATATTGTGCACATACATTTTTACCTTCTTAACCACCATCTGGAACACCCCTACTTGCAAAAAGCAACCATTGTTTGCATCGTGATCTCCCTCGCGTGCCTGTCTGCCCCCTCAGATCAGTGGAGTATGTTGGAGCTCGCACTGCTGCTGATTATGAAGAAATATTGCCATGACCTCATTCTCACAACAGCTCATGACTCACACATTACTGAAACTGAGGATGAACATTGCATTCAGTCATTCTCCTTATTGGCATGCCATACTTGCTTCAAGGTCTTACATACTTGCTGACTGTGATAAAGCTGTCTTTCAATGCAATCATCTTTTCAGATGAAATAAGCCATCTTTAAGCCGTTTAAAGTTTGATGAATTTTCTTTCCAGTGCTTAAACAGGAAGCTGGGGTGGATGCTTGTCCTTTTTTTAAAGGAAAGGAAAGGACGTGACGTGTAGCCAAGTATGGTAACCCATACTCAGAATTTGTGCTCTGCATTTAACCCATCCAAGTGCACACACAGCAGTGAGTAGTGAACGAACACACACAGAGCAGTGGGCAGCCATTTATTCTGGTGCCTTTCTCAAGGGTCTCACCTCAGTTGTGGTATTGAGGGTGGAGAGAGCACTGGACATTCACTCCCCCCACCTACAATCCCTGCCAGACCTGAGACTCAAACCAGTGACCTATGGGTTACAAGGCCAACTTTCTATCCATTAGGCCACGACTGCCCATTTTAGAATAGCTAATAGACTTCAGTTGATGTTGCTGTCTGATTTGACAATATAATTCAAGTAAAGTGATTAACCACAGTTTGTTTTGTTTTTATGCGTGTGTAAATCTAAAATATATTACAATAAAAGAGTAATGCAGAACTCATTAAAAATCACCTGGCAAACTTTGGCAAATCGAGTGATTAGTTCCTCCTCACATGAGCTCATATACCAACCCTCCTCCGTCAATTCTCTGCTGCCTTTCAGGTCACTGGTAGGACAGAGAGTGGGAGTGGAAGTGGGAGGAAGATGACGATGCCAATAGCATTCTCACAGGTGCCGACTCCGGTACAATGAAGTCCAAAAGGATGTGGCTTCATCTGTACCACCACACCCTGCCTCAGTGCTGAGTAACTGGGAAAAGCAGAAGCCTGATTGACGAGACCAGCAGTATTTGTGTTTGGCTAAGCTAAATTAAGCACATGTGGCCATAATCTAACCCCTTTGCATCAGCATTTCACATAGGGACTATCTACTCTGTTACATTGGCCTTCTTCTGCTAATGCCTGTCACTTCTGATCTGATTAGTGGTTTTGGTGAACTTGTTCTTATTCAGAAGTTAGGCTGCTTGAACAGCAATGAACCACAGCAGAAAACACATCGAGCTAAATTGAAAAGATCTAGCAAAATATGACCCCTATCATTCATGCGCTTGTGTTTGTGAAGCAGATGGGTTTCAGTATTAGTGCTTCTTGGATAGTTACACCTCTCTGTTCCCACTCGTTTAATTTCATATTCGTGTTTTTAATTGATGTAAGGCTTATTATGAACCTTCATTGCTTTGTATTGAATAAAATTATGATAATCGCCAGAGGTAACAGGAGACAATGTAAGCAATCTGCTAAAATTATGGATGAGCAGTTTCTCAGACAACATTTCTGGAATGAAAACCTAAAAATCAGTGGTAAATGGCAAACATGATATAAAATGAATAATATACGCCAGATCATTTAATGATTAAAAAAAAAAGAAGAAAAAAAGAAAAGAAAGAAAACAACTTGCCAACATGGCCACGTCATTATTACCTTGGATATCAGTTATTCAGCAGTCTGCCAGTTATTTGTAACTCATTTTTGAGAAATGATTCTAATAGTTAATGCTAGAAGCACAAACCAGTAAAGGCTGGGATGTAGACTATTTTAACATGCAGGTTAGTGGTTACTACCATACTTTAGAAGTATGCAGTCCTGCTCATGGAGGACCATTGTCCTGCAGTGTTTAGCTCCAACTGCCCCAATACACTTACCTGTTCCACTTCAAATTTTAATGCCCTTCCCTTGCTAACTCCTCCATTTTTTGGACATGGAAGTATGTTATTGCTTATGTTGAATGAGTGTCCACAACTAACGGCCTAAGTCCTTGATCATTTGAAATTCACTATGAACTTGATTTATTATTTACAACTTTTTTCCTTATGACTTTATTTAAATATAGCTTTATTCCTTATTTTAGACTTGCTCCTTCTGCCAAAATCGAGGGGTCAAGTATCTGTCCACATAAAGTTCCATTATCCACTTGATAAAGTGGAACGCACTTCAAAATGGCGTCGGGGACTCTCCAAGAGCTTGGAGAAGATAATAAAAGCAAAAAGGAAATGCAAGCTGGTAATCTTAAAGATACAGAGATTAGCTGGTTCAAGTGTGTTTAATTAGGACTGGAGCTAAACCTGGCATGACAGTGGCTGTCCAAGAGCAGAACTGGACATTTCTGTTAGACTTGAATGACAGTAAAAGTTTGTGAAGCTAGATATTTCCCCATATAATCTAGTTCTATATAAAGAGTCCATACCTGCAGTAAACGTGTTCCCAGAGCAAGTGTTCATTATATTAGTTTTGACTGTTGTTGGCTAACAACATGGGTGTGAACTAGACTAAAAGCACAGCAACATATATAAAAAGGTCACAAGCACTGACAGCAATGGCATCAATTTACAAATCCGCTAGAAATAACATGCTTCTGCAAACCTGACCCACTTGGGAGCTGTTTGCATTTTTCATGTTGAAGAAACCCACTGTAGTTATATTATAATTACATTTTATCATTTAAAAATAGTATATTTAATATTATATTTTTATTTAACTTTGAAAATATATATATGTGTGTAAGTATGAATATATATTACTTTTGAATTAACTGTAAAATAAATTGCTGTTTCTCTGTGCTGTTAAATTGCTGTTTATGTTGCACTTTCAGTACATTTCTCTGTTGGTTTGAGTAGACCAGTATGTCAATTTCTGTCTCATCCATTGGCAAGCATTTAGAACATGACTACCTGTTTGTTGGGAACAGGTGAGATAGCGTCCTCATATTCTTGCTATATCAGTCACCTTACTTTACTGGAAGGCAGTCAGGACCACTGTGTGCCAACTTTGGCAAACAATAGTCACATCAGATCTTGTTCTCCTCCCAAGGTGATTATTGTCCTTCAGGGATGCAGCTGATGATGTGAAATGTCACCGTATGAATGTTTGGAAAGGTGTTGCTATGTTGCATGAAAGGACGTTGAAACCAGAGCTGAAATAGAGTGGGATCATGTGGCTGAAAGTTGAAACGGTACCAAATATGTACATTTAAGGTCAGATACCAGCAAGCAAGGACACACTCATCTTAATATGAACTCTGGAATGTCGTCTGCCCCTATTATACCAATGTAAACAATGCCTCTGAAAGTGTCTATACACTTGAGCATACTCGCACGCACACAGCGTGACTTTACATAATTGCTGTAACAATTCCAAGAGCATCAGCTGTGCAGTGGTGATGCAGACTCCATCTGCTTGAGTGTTTATGGGAATGGCAACACGTGCCAGTGTCCCACAGGAGTCCTCTTAAACACCCTCCTCTCTTGACTGGTCAAGTGGTTCGGTCTGGTAGCCGTGCTCCTGTAACTCCTTCATCCACCCTGAGGAAAGTTCTGATCTCACCCAGCGGGCCATAAAACAGTTTGGCGCCAGACTCTGGGCCTGCAATTTCCCTTTAACGCATCTGTCAGCAGGAAACCAATGCCAGATTAAGAGGACAGTGGGCCATGTCTTGTTTGTTTCCATGTCATACCCTCTATTCTCTCAGCTGTTACTGTTCTTACCACTAATGCTCAGCTATGACAAGAGATGCCAGGCTCTCAACAGCACTGTTTCTTTGCCCCTCGAAAGCTGGATATCTTGATTTGTTTATTTTATCAGGAAAACTATTCTGTCCTGGAATGACTCCAGTTTTTGTGGATGTTCTTTTTGTGCAGTAACAGTGGAAAACGTTTTGGTCCACTTGCTGCAGGCTTTATGTCAAGACAGACAAAAACCTACAGCCTACTAGCAGTTTGTCAAAGAACTACTAGTCAGCTGAATTCTGAGTCACTACTTGTGATTCTAGATTCACTGCTCTTGGTCTTGCTGAGAACCTGGAACTAAAGTCAGTGGCGGACAGTAACTAAGTATTTTAAATTTTAATTACTTTATCAGAGTATTTTTATTTTGGAAAAAAAGTACTTTTACTTCACTACATTCCAAAACATAATATCATACTTTTTTGCTCAACTTCAATTCTTAATGAAGTGTTCCTCTTATTTAGAACTGGAGAAATCGTTACCCACTCTGAGACCCGATAGCGGTGTCCGATTCTTGAACAAGCTGTTTCTTTTCAATGAACCTGTTAAATCGGTTCGCAAACCAAACTGAAAGATTCATTCATAAATTGGACTGTATTGCTACTGTTCTCTAGTGAACAATTCACTAATTCAAATGATCCAGTCAGAGCAAGTCTCCAGTTAACAGTTCAGTGAATTCACAAGTGTGAATCAAAACAAGACAAGAGCGGGATATCCTCGAAGCTTGAGTGTGCACGAGAATGATGGTGTCAAAAGTAAGGGTCACCCTTTATATTAGGTGGCCTTAACTAATATGTACTTGCATAAAAAAATAAGTACAATGTACTTATTGTGGTCATATTGTATTGCAAAAGACTTGCTGCATTGAGGTGGGACACGGGTAAGGATAGGGGCAGGTTTGGTGATATGGGTAGGTTTTAAGGGTGGGTTAATGTCTATTGGATGGGTCAACAGGATAATTATAAATGTAATTACAGAAATTAACTACAGATGTTATTACATATGGGTATTTTAAAAAATATAAGTACATTGTAAAAACATGTATGTACACAATAAGTGCATTGTACCAAATGATTAATTTAAATGTAAGTACACTGTAGTTAAGGCCACCTAATATAAAGTCAGACCAAAGTAATTTACTAATTCTGAATTTTAGGATTGATTATAGTAAATGAAAATCATAATTACGTCATAACTGTTAGTTGTTTGTGAACTAAATCTGCTGTAAAAGGGTGAACTGTTTAAACCCAGTGTATGAAGTGCTTGAAACATAACGCATGAAACATAACATTAAAATGTTAACAGGGCAGTTGGTATCCCCCTTGGTAGAAATTTCAGGCACATTCTGGGGACCAGGCATCTACATACAGTAGGACCGAAATGGCACTTTAGCATTGCTGATTAAAAGGGCAGGGGCTCTTTTTGTACTATTGTAGGCTACTTTTACTTGAGTAAAGTAAAAAAGTAAAAAATACAGAGGTTCTCAACTCGGGCCCTCGAGGTCCACTTTCCTGTAGAGTTTGTCAAGAGTTTGTGTACTTCGTGCACCACTGATTAAAGTACAACAGGGGCTAATTTTGAGTTTTAAGTCATTGGAAAAGTAGGCAATTGTCATGTTCTTTTGTACAATTGGGCAAGTACTCCTAAGGGGGTTGCACAGTGAGAAGTGCCAGAAATGCTCAATGCGCAAGTCATTTCTGAGCTTGCATGCATGGAGTTTGCATGTTTCCCCCACAATCCAAATGTGCAAGAGGTGAAATAGCAACAGTAAACTGACCGTAGATGTGAATGTGCATGTTAGTCATGTGATGGACTAGCATCCAACCAGGGTGTTTCCTGAAATGTTGGAAAAGACTCCTAAATCCTTACGACTAAGTGATTAGGAGCATGGATGGATGAATGTTGTCCACCTTCTGTATTCAATGTGTGATGCCCTTTAGACTCACACACCCACAATACACATGAGTTAATGAAATCTTTCCAACCTGATTGGTTGGTCACTGTGCAGCTTCTGGAAGATGGGGTAAACAAATTTTTATAATTCCACCAGGAAAATTTTGCAGCTTGCTGCATGTTGCAATTTGTTATGTTTGCTTGTTTTTTTTATTTTTATAAAGTTATATTTTTGCCTTTATTGGATAAATAATCAGGATAAGAGAAGGGGAACAAGATCAGGAAAGGACCTTGAGCAAAGATTTAAACTCAAGCAATACCTCACAACATGTCAAGGCTATATCTCTGATCTTATTCTTGAATGGGAGACAATTCTGTCCTTAGACTCGGATATTTCTGCACCACTAAATGAGTTACCACTTGCATGTTGTATAACACTGCATGTGATGGCCTTGATTTCAGATTTATGCAACCTTTTTTTCATTACATAAAAATGATCTGGTTAGTTTTTTTTTTTTTTTTTAACACATGTCAGCCAGACAGCCCCTGTCTGTCTAAGTGGTAATTCTTGGCTGGAATGGGCGACAATGTGGCTTCACCCTAATTTGTATATTTCCAGTGGGCATGAAAAGTACATACCACATTCACTGGTACATAGTTATAATAAATATAAAGTAAAGCAGTACTGGGACATGTTCCCACACCATAAAATTGTATCCTGTGATGACAGACATAGAACTTGTATTGTAGCAGAAAGAGCTTGTGGTAAATATTCAGCCAAAAAAGCAAGCATGTAGACAGATGTCAAAAATCCACCAGATGTTGTACTTCATCCAGGCACCTTTTACAATATTTTCAATGTAGCTCTATGATTTGGAACAAACTGTTCCTAATCCATCATACCATATTGTATGAAGGACTGGGGCCATTTTTTGGTATGAAAATTGTATGCGCCAAATGTAGCAGTGTTTACGTTCAGAAGGACTATACTGTAGATGATAAAATGAAAGTTAAAACAAGAATGGGACTTTTAAAGCACTAATAAATCACATGAACCAGCTTTATGTTAAATCATCACTCAAACTTGATTGTTATAGAATAAATTTACAGAATAAACTTGAGAAAATAACTCGATGTTGAACATCGAGTAGAAAATTGGAGGTTAGCTGGTTGGTTGACGCTATTCAAGATGGGGTGCTCAAAAAACCCCTGCGGACTAAAGGTTTTAGGTCTACAGTTCGCTTTGCTAATCTGATTTGCAGGGTGAGGACACATTTTCTGCAGTCATTTTAAAAACTGAAACCCAATATGTGAAAAAATGAGCTTGATTGTTTTATTTTGGCTGGGAAAATCAAGTGCTTACAAGGGGATATATGGGATTATTAGAGATACACACAGAGTTCTGATGGAATGGCAGTGGGCTGAGTAAGACAGAACAGACACAACTCGACCTTAGCAGCACATTCCAGTGGACTCATGGGTATTCTCAGGAATCTCTCTGGCCAGCTGGCTGAGCTCAGGGACCTGTGCTGGGGGAGAACGCCATTGAATTAATGCATGTGAAAAATGGTTCACCAGATTTCTACATGCATTCAGATGTTTCATATCGCCCTGTCTGGATGTGCAGTACTCCCTCAGGCATTATATAATACTAGAAGAAAGTAAATATTTATGAAAACCAAACTGTTGTTAGTTTTAGCACTGATAATATCTAACATTTACTGGACCTGCCTAAAGTCTTCAGTTTTTACAAGTTTGTCAATGTAAACCAAGTTTTATCTTAGAACTACAGAAAACATTTTGATATTAAAATGATAAATCTACAGATTAGCAGATAAAAAGGAGTAAAGGAGGAAAATATCCTTGATATCTAGAGAGGAATATGTTTGTTTTTTTTATTAGATTTTCTCACAACAGAAGTGCACACATTATATGGTGTAAACTGCTCATGCTGAAGGCACTTCTTGGAACATCTTTATTTGAAATGCTCGATTTACTTTCCTCAATCAATGGCTACATTCACTAGATGAGCCGTGTCAATAGGTTTTCACAGAATCTACAACCCCATAATTCTGTGTAAAGCATAGGGCTGCAGATTTAATTGGAAAAATAATTGCAATTATGAATACTTAATCATGAAAAGTATTATATTTATTACACTTATGATATTACATATCATATTTATATTCACTTGTTGCATTTTAAATAAAAGTTTTGTTTTTCATACTGTTAATAGAACCAACAGCCACATAAACATTGCACAGTTCCAGAAAAAATATTGTTCTGTGAGAGATTAGTCACAGAAAGAATGCTAATTATTGACACTGTGTGATAACCACAGCAATATGTTTTCATCTTGAGCCTGTGAGCAAGAATTATGGACGCAACAGTTTAAAGGTGTAGTGGGAGATCTCGGAAAATGCTAACTTTAGCCTGATAGCACTGAAAGCGAACGTCCCACCCTCCCTGCAATCGCCGTCCAAAGCCATGCCCCCTGAACACACATACGCTCAGAGAGCGGAATACCAGAGACAACATTAAATTACTACAATAGGCTACATTAACGGTTTCCAATTACAGTCCTCGCGCCCTCCCCGCTCTGCACATTTCATATATATATCTTATCACGTCCAACGTTTGTTCTGTTCGACCGTAAGTCATAAGTGCCCTGCGAAGTGGACATCACCAGATATTCCACCATGATTCCAGTTCAAAGCGAGCGTATATGTTCCAT
Organism: Tor tambroides; assembly: GCA_021397915.2. Lineage (NCBI taxonomy): Eukaryota > Metazoa > Chordata > Actinopteri > Cypriniformes > Cyprinidae > Tor > Tor tambroides. The sequence continues at coordinate 91,805 of JAFVLL020043005.1, forward strand.
ACAAAGGGCATTAAAGTGTGCGAGACGTGAATTTAAATTGTATTTATTTACAGAGGTATATTATGTCACACTCTCTAGTAAGTTTCCTCTGTGTGTCAAGACGCTGCGCAGCGCAAATCCATGAGTGAATGTTCCAAAGTGAAATAAACTTCAACGGATTTTCCATTGCTCAGGGAGTAGGGTGCAATGAACACTGTGTAGTGAGCATGTCAATCGGAACAGAGTTCATGCACGTAGCTCTCTTCTAATGAGCTGGTTATCTGATTCAGGTGTGTTAACTAAACGAGACTAAGCAAAATATGCAGAGCAGGGAGCGCGAGGACTGGAATTGGGAACCGCTGGGCTACATCATGTGTCATTCACCGGTCAGAAAACTTTATAGCTAGTAAAAGTACTACAATACCAGAAGGAAGATCGGGTTGTTGATGTTTGTCTGCCATTCTCGCTGTGTCTGCACAGCGTGCGTGAACGCGCTGATGACGTATCGTGTCTGCGCGAACAGGGTGCGCAGAGGTACGCAAATACATACGTTGACAGACAGGTAGAAAAGACAATTAAAACGCTCGGACCGAGCGTTTTGATTGGACGAACATTTCTTGGTCCTACACCTTCCACAGAATATATAAATACAGATAAATACATTTAGACCACTTAACTTAATGATTGCTATCAGGATGTGAAGAGACTTTCAACCAGAATAACAAAAAATGTTTCTGAAGACAATCACCTATGATACCTTTAACTTGGCTATTTTTGACCAAAGAAATAGGCTATTACTAACAAAAAGGACATGTGACTTCCCAACACAAAAAAAGTATTTTAATATAAATTATATGAATTGACTTTAATAACCAAAATTACAGTATCAAGGGAAATTATCAATTATGATTTTTGAAATTTTGCAGCTCTAGCTCCACAAATTTTGTTCAGGACTTGATAGCCAGTGTTCATGCGAGAGAGAAAAGAGCAGGTCATTTTTTGTGCTTCAAAAAAAATAAATAAAAAAGATTTATTTTGTAATTTGCTTGCAAGTGCTTTTAAAATCTACTTGGCTCAAAAATCGGTTTGAATGGGCATGATTTCTATTGTTTTAATTTATGCATATGTCATAAGAAGCAGTATGTGTAGGATAGTGAGTGTCCCCAGACTTAAGTTATAACATGCAGTGTTGGGTTGCTCTTCTTGGAATCAGTGTATAAAAACACGTGTCATCTGTTGTCTGGACACTTCTAAACATGGGACAAGAGGAAATATCTTGGAATTACTCCAAATTTGAGAATTCTTTACCAGCTGAAAAATTCATAAAATTTCAAGGCAAGATTGAGATCTTTGTGTCTCATAATAATGATACAACAGGAGCTTTATTGAGAGAGATTACATTGCCTTGCTGACATACATCATACAAAACCCAAAGTGTCCAGCATACAGTTGTCCCTAAAATTAAGATCCCTGTTTGATTCGTTCTTCTCTTACCACATGTTACCGAACAGCTGCTGTGCTGCTACAACAACTGTTTTTCAACATAGGAACAAATGATCAAATCACCACCTATCTGGCATTGTCTATTCAGTGTGCACACCACCATTATTCCAGAACAGGGACATTCAAACCTGTTATAGAGGGCCAATATCCTGCAATGTCTAGTTTCAACACACCTGCCTGAAAGTTTAATTAGGGTTGGATCTAAACTCAGGACAGTGCACTCTAGGAACAGGATTGGACACCCTTGCTCCAGAAATTTCGCTACACCATTCATAAAGAAACCATAGGACCTGAAACTAACACACTCACTCAACCACTGTGGTTCCCAACCCTGGTCCTGGAGGCACCCCAACACTGCACATTTTGCATGTCTCCTTAATCAAACACACCTGATTCAGGTCATCAGCTCATTAGTAGAGACTCCAAGACCTGAAATTGGTGTGTCAGAGAAAGGAGACATGCAAAATGTGCAGTGTTGGGGTGCCTCCAGGACCAGGGTTGGGAACCACTGCTCTACCAAACACTAACGCATTGGTCTCAAAATCAATTCCTCGAGGGCCACAGTTCTGCACAGTTTAGCTCGAACCCTAATCAAACACACCTGATCCAGCTAATCAAGGTCTTCGGATTACTAGAAACTTCCAAGCAGGTGTGATTTGGAGCTGGTTGGAGCTAAACTCTGCAGAGCTGTGGCCCTCCAGGAACTGAGTTTGAGACCACTGCACTAACGTAAATATTGTGTGGTTACAGCCAACAGAATAGCAAATTTAACAAATCTCTATCCCTAAGTATAACTCTTTTGCCACCAGCTGCTTTTAAACAAACCAACAAATGGTAACACTTTACAATAAGAGTACATGCATAATCATGTACTAATGCCTAAATTAATACTTAATTCATCAAATACTAATGATTATTAAAGTTGTTAACTAATCATGAATTAATGAAGAGCTATCCTTAACTACAACTATCATTAACTCATGGTTTGTTAATACATTATTTTGTCATGACTTTACTTGAGAGGGCCCATCATTATTACCGTAACTCATTATTAACTACCCATAAACTAACATCTACTAATGGCTTGTTAATGCATTATTTTGACATGGCTTTACTTGAGAGGGCCCACAATAATTAACTTATTATTAACTACCCATACACTAACATTAACTCATGGCTTGTTAATGCATTTTGACATAACTTTACTTGAGGGGGCCCAATCATAATTAACTCACAGTTAACTACTTACTAAATTCAGCTCATGATTTATTTTATACTTACTATCAAATACACATGTACTAACATAGTGAGTATTTAGCTCGGTTAAAAGAGATGTGGTGTGGATTTTCAAGAAGTCAGAGAGCGGAGGTACAGTATCATCACAGCCTGCGTCTGAATGGAGAGTGAACTGTTTCCGGGCATTTCATTAGGATTGTTCTGCAAATGTTCTTTGTGGATTTTGAGGTTTTATTTTTATTTAGCTGTTTATAAGTCACAGCAAGGTGAGTTTAAAGGGAAAGAGAACAACACAAAACTGACAAGATCATAAAGCTCAAGATGTCAAAAGCTCAAATTATGATATTAAATTCTTTTAATTTATTTCAAATCCAGAGTATTTCTTATTATTTCTTAAAGAGGCTGTTTGATTTCAAACATGTACTAACACGTAATTAAGGCTGTCGTTATTCATGCGTGAATCTATATGACTCCAGTTGAAGTTAAGGATAGCTCTTCATTAATTCCTGATTAGTTAACACCTTTAATAATCATTAGTATTTGATGAATTAACTATTAATTTAGGCATTAGTACATGATTATTCATGTACCCTTATTGTAAAGTGTTACCAAACAAACAAACAAACAAACAACAACAACAACATTTTATTTTAGCTTCATGTATTCTTTTCTATAAACTCTTGAATGTGGGTAATAAAAAAAACCTTCATAAAAAAAAAAAGCATTAAAAAAACATTTTGAACTAAGAAAATCACGTTTTTTGTCAATAAATATGTCCGGATTGGATTCAAAATGAGGATCAAAACACAGATGGAATAGATAACTTCCATCAACAAACCCCAAGCTTGCACAGTCCTATACCACTTCAGTCATCATTTCACTTGGTAATGTTAAGCAGTTTTGATTTATATGCTGTTTAATGTTTGATGATCACTTTATTTTACATATGCATCTGCTGACATATGCTATTGCTTGTTTCTGCTTCTTCTTCACCCATGTTTGATCCAGAGATTCATAACTCTTTCAGAAGATGTGTAATAGTGCCCCTACTGTGTAACAGTAAAAACACGTAAAGCCAGAAAATTCTGACAGGGAAAGAGTTAAACTTCATTGGCTATTTTGTATTATAAATTTGAATAATACTTCAGTTACTCTTGGTCTTCTATTACTTTCAATTGTAGCAATTAGATTTACAGTTAATGGCATATCAAAGGGCAAAACATCACTGAGACCTGAGCGGGCTTTTTTTTTTACTTTAATCTTTTAATCAACTGCCCTGTAACCACCAGTAACACTCTACTAACTACTAAGGTGACCATATGTCCTCCTTTTCCCGGACACGTCCTGGCCAGGATTATGCTTTCAAATTGCTCTCATGGTACTTTAATGTCATACACCATTTGGTCTGCGCAGTGCTGCTTCTATTTGAACACACTTAATATGTATATGTATTAGCATTGCTTTGACCGTTCTCTGTAGATCCCACCTTCTCATGCACAACGATTGGTCAATTATGTACAATGCCTGCATGTCACTGGTCAAAGTACTTTTGTACTTTTTTTCTTCAGCAAGTATGAAAACAGAAAAAACAAAGTCAAAATCTGGATATTTTAGGTAATATAGAAATTCTGACCAGGACGTGTCCGGGAAAAAGAGGACATATGGTCACCCTAGTAACTATCCCGAACATCCTTATATCCTTACATGCATCCCTCAGAATACCATAGAAACTGCATAGCAAAACTCTGACAACAACCCAGCTGTATAGGTGCATCTTTGCCCGCAAAACGCCATCACTTGGAGGAATCGCCTGCATCTCCCATCCAAAGCCTGTAAGCTGTAAAGCTCAGCTTTAGCTGCCAAAGTTTACAGTGCTACGGGCCAGGTCGCCTCTGCCCTGCATGCCATGGTCATTCTGCAGGTACATCAGGCCAAGGCACTACAAAACTGCACAAGGTTAGTTCTGACTTGGGGGTGATGCAGGAACTATGTACAGAGACCAACTTTGCCCTCAGAGCAACAAAGGTCACTGCGTGGGCCCTTGGTCAGGTGATGTCTACAGTGGTAGTCCAGGAACGCCATCTCTGGCTGAACCTGGCTGAGATGCGGGATGCTGACAAAGTTCATTTTCTCAATGCTCCCATCTCCCAGGCTGGCCTCATTGGCAAAACTGTCGAAGACTTCACCTAGCAGTTCTCGGCAGTCCAGAAGCAGATGGAGGCCATCAAGCACATCTTGCCTTGGAGTGATTCTGTTTCAAACAAGCCTCTGTGCTCGTTTCCTTTCCACCAGCCCACCAGGTGCTCGCTTTTACAATGTGCCAAGAAGCCACAATTGCAGGACATTTTACCTCCTCACAAGCTCTTGGCCAATACACTGTGGGATCTGGGGAACCAGGTAGGAGTTGCACTACACTCTCTGCCTCTACTCCAGGAAGCATCGCTTCCGGAGTTTCAAAGCCTTATTTTTCCCACTCTCGCTGCCCCACTGCTGGTATGTCGTGTGTCATCTCTATGGTGTCGCTTGTTCAGAGATTGGGGGCCGATCTAGTGCTTCCCAACCTGTCTCCCTGGCTTATTCGGAAGATTCAACTCGGTTATACGGTTCAATTAGCCAGGCATCCCCCCAGGATCAGCCACTATCTTGTGTGTGGAAACTGCAGTCCTCTTGGTGAAAAAATGGAGCCTGGTTCTCCAGTTGAGATGAAGTCTAGGTTTTACAGCCCATACCCAAGAAAAGCAGTGGGTTATGATTGATCCTGGATCTGCACGTCTTGAATATGGCCTTGCACAAGCTCCCATTCAAGATGCTGATGCAGAAACGCGTTCTTTCATGCATTCAGCCCCATGCTTGGTTTGCAGCAATCGACCTGATGGACGCATACTTTCATGTCTCGATTTTGCCTTGACACAGACCATTTGTTCGGTTTGCTTTCAAGGTTTGAGCGTATAAAGTACAATGTCCTCCCCTTCGGGCCATTGGACTCGGTCAATATGATGGCACGACTTATGAAGGATCATGCCCAGTCAGTGCTAGCCTGACTGAATTCATTCAGGGGGAAGACAGTGGTCCCACTGAAGCAATTTCTGAGAACAGTGCTTTATTGGTGTCGTGATTTCCTCCTGCAAGAGAAGTTGGAGTGGAGTCTGTTCCTCATTGCCACATCCCCTATTGAGATCTTTCTGTGGTCCTTGCTGGACTACAGAGAGCTCCCTTTGAGCCCCTTGAGTCAGATGAGCCTAATATCCTTTACCTTAAGACAGCACTCACTTCCATCAAGAGGGTGGGGGACCTGCAAGCATTTTCAGTCGACGAAACGTGTCTTGAGTTTGGGCTGGATGATTCTCTCATAATCCTGAGACCCCAACTGGGATATGTGCCCAAAGTTCCCACCACTCCTTTTCAGGATCAGGTGATGAACTTGCAAACACTGCCCTTGGAGGAGGCAGACTCAGCCCTTGTGTCGCTGTGTCACGCATTTATGTGGAAGTGCTCGGAGCTTTAGCTTGGGTAATTCATTTTTTCATGGTTGGTTTCCCCTTTCTGGGGAACCTGTGTCTTTCCTGGAACAGTTCCACTGTCTGTCCCTACATTGCTAGCTGCCCCCAAAACGCCATAGGTAGGATATGGCTCTGCTTCCCCGATGTAGAGGATCATTGTAAATTTCCAATCCTGGGTTATCTTGCTTTCTGCATGCCACCATCTTATATAGGGTAGAGTGGGGAAAAACGCCCCCCTTAAAGATTTTTCAGTGAAACAAAAGTTAAATGTGTTCAGAAAAGTTATCATAGTTTTAGTGACAATGACATAAATTATAAACCAAGTATGAAAAATGTCCAGAGTTTTCATGTTATTAGATTTTTAACAAGAATTAAATTTGTGCCAAGAGGGCGTTTTACCCCACCTATGGGGCAAAACGCCCCCATGGGTGGGGTAAAATGCCCCCCAGTCTGACAAAGCAATTTGCTTTAAACATTTACAGCAAAATCAGAGTACAGGCAGTTTTAGCTTAAAATAAAAAAAGAATATAATCAATAATTATGAATTACAAAATTATAACAGTCTATTTGAGAAAAAAAAAAAAGTTAGCTGATGATAACTGGCTAGATAACTAGCTACCTGATGCTAACTTGAGGTAATTTTTATATATAAAGTCCAAATATTTTTATTCAACCAACTAGTTAGAATTAATTTGATGGAAAAACAAAGGATTCGGTGTTCAGAACAGAATAACTACAGTAATTGCCAATTGCCCCCTGGGGGCGTTTTACCCCGAGTGGCGGGGGGGCGTTTTACCCCACACACTATGCTTGAGAAAAAATTATGTCATTCTGAAAATATAATTATATTTTTATTAAATAACACATACTCTCTATCTACAGGCCCTACTGTTCTTATATCATAACTGTGATGTTCTACAAAACAACAAGCTTTGAAACACTTTTTTTCTTACTGCTGAAAATTAGATAATTTACTGTGAAGTCTGTTTTCTCTCCGGTACGTCACCAGTGTAAGCTTCATGGTGAAAACTTCTACATCACTCTTGTCAACGTAGTCCATAGTGACAATAAAAATTTTTATGTTTATTTTGGGAAAAACAGTAGGGGGGCGTTTTACTCCATGGGGGCGTTTTAACCCACTCTACCCTACCTGTATGTTTGGGGAGTGGCTTGCCATGCAAATTCAACTCGCCAATTTTCATTGGCCAATTTTCATACTGCTCAGAGGCGTTTGGGCTCCTAAGTGAGACCCCATGACATCAGTGTCGACGTAATGTCTCTCTTCCCCCCTTTAGGAAATGAGTGTTACATACGTAGCCAACATGCTTTTAAAATGCTGTAATTTTTTTGCAATTGTAGATCTCACACAAATGTTGTGAACAATGACAACAAAAACAGACAGCTACATAGAACAGAAGTCACAAGAGCTTGACCAAAGCTTTCCGCCATTGTTGCATAAAAAGGCACAAAGGAAACAGGATCTTTACTTGGCAGGCGGCCTACACAGTGTTTTAATCCTCTCTTTGACAACACATTACCAGACATACAAACACACTCTCTCACAGCCAGACCACTGAGAGTAAGACATGGCCCTCTGGTATTGTGTGACAAGCCACCATATGTGAGCGTACATTGACAAAAATAGGATTAAGTCACCCAGAGGGTCATATGACATTCAAAGTGAAGAATTGCTTGCTTGATAGGCAGGGATTAAAGATATCCTTTGAGGCTTGGAGAATAAGAGGCATGCTGCAATGCGTTTGCCTAACACATGAGTTTTGCCTAAGAGGACTGTACAATAATAGCATTAAAGGATCATATCACATCATAATTTTTAATCAAAATTTGAAAACAACTGACTTCTTTCTGACAAATGGAGGACTCCAATCAATTAGTCTGATTAAGCCTCGCTCCTGCAGGCTCGAGTTCATCTGCTTCTGTTTTTGAGTGCAATTCATTGTCATGTGCATGCCAGGCTCCACTGCACCTGTCACTCATCATCAAGATCACACTCACCTTTCATTCAGTGTTTGGCCTCATTTGGAATGCAGGCTCATTTGCTCGAATCTCCTGTGATCTCCTATTATCTCTAGTGTTTTCTCCTCAAATCTCTAATGATCTCCAGTGTCTTCTCCTATATCCCTGTCTAATACCTGTGTTCCCTCTGTGGCCTCCACTACTCCTGTCATCCTCTCCAGTCATCGTTTGCACTTAAGTTATCTCAAGTTTGTCTTCATTGAATTTTAACTGAATCTGCATTACTCATCTGTTTTTTTCCAGTGTATTCAATAAACTGCTGTGGTTCACTTACCTCCATGAGTCTGCACTATCCTTACAATCATATTAATGAAATAAATGTATGTATTAAAATATAATGCCATCATTACAAATGTGTAATTACACATATTTTAATACATGACATATAAGTTTCAACATGAAATATTAGTTACTATAAATGCTTATCAGTACATTATGCAGTACATTTTGAACATTTCAAAGACAACAGTAAATTACTAGATTATATATAAAGATGTACTTAGGTCCTACTTAACTGAGTTAAAAACCACTCATTTAACTAATTATAACTACATGTATTTATTATAAATTTCACTTTAATACCAATACTATCAGTTTAATTCCAATACTAATAATGGCAATAGTAGCCTACTTGCATTATTAATAATCATTTTATTAAGAGTCTGGGAATTGTACTTTCTGTGGAATGAATTCAGTTGAGAGTTCTTGACTTTTAGCTGGCACAGGCTCGGCTGTGGCCTTGAATGCCAGCACACTCCAGCACCTCTGGAAAACTCTATACTGTGGGTTTCCGTGCCTCAAGTCAAATCTGAATCCGAATGGATCTCTACATCCCCTCTACATACAGAAGCTGTTTGTCTCAAACTTTGCCTGAACCAGATGTACTGTAACTGAAAGTAGGTTTAATCTGAACTATGCAGCCACAAAAACACAGTTTCATCCATGTATTTACTTTCCTTAATGGATCCCTGTAACTGACCCAGAGACGTTTATTTGTAAAGCTGATTTGTGGAAACAGGAATGCATTCCTTGCAGACATCAATATTTGCTTTTTGATTATCCCCTTTTTGATAGCTGAAGCGAGGCGGCGTGTGAAGTTGCAGGACGTTGGGAAAAAGAAAAGCTGTTCACTGTTACAGCATTAAAATCACAGACGTGGTGCAGAAGGTAATGCTGTTGCTCACAAAATATGAGCTGTTGGATCACAAGGACCAAGTCTGAATCCAACCTATGTCCTTCCCCTATCCATACCCACTCTTTCCTGTCTCCTTTTACTGTTATGTTTCTGATGGCTAAAACTATATTAATAATAATAAAAAATATTGTCCTTTAGTATGACTTTCATTGCACTAATCCTTTACCCAGCCATCAATTGTTTATAGAGCGAAGGTGAAGCACATGACGTGCAAAAAATATTGTGGACACAAATTAAGAATTTGTTCCCACATGTATTAATTCATGGTCATGTTTAATTAATTCACTCATAGTAATGATTTGATTAAAATGAGGGAGCTAATTCTTAATTCAAGGCTACTATGTCTTGTTTTGTTTGTCTGTAATTGTTTGCAAAGATAAGTATTTATTAATTTTGAAATAAATGAATATTTGAAAACTTCCTTCAATATGTCCCACCCACACTTCTTGTTTCAGCAGGAAATTCATCAACACATGAAGATGGTTAAACATTCCAATTTTTTTAAACAACTTTTTTTTTTATTATCCAGAGATCTTATTCAGCTTTCCTTCTTTTCTTTATAATGCTGCAATCAGGGATAATCAGATTCCCCCCCCCCCATTTTTATTTCCGTTTTATTTTCAATTTGTATTTTTATTTTAGGTACATTTTCGTTACTTAACTTTTTTTTTTCCTCTAATTTGTTTTTTCAATTCGTGTTTTATTTATTTTTTCATTTTCTTAATTTTCCTTTTAAATTATTTTAGCTTCTGCCAAAGTTAATGCACTAATTTATAAAATTCTCAACACAGTCTAGTGTTACTGCCAGTGTTATTTTAGTATAAATAATATAGTTTAATAATATATATTAATATTCTTATATAGTTGTTATTATCAATATTATTATTATTTTCATTTTAATTGTAAAGTTTTAATAAATCTGTTTGTTGTTATTATTGCTGTTGCTGTTTTTAATATATTTTTAGTATTTATTGTTTTTTGTTTTATTTTCAATTTTAGTTTAAGCAATTTTAGTATTTCTACTTAAACTAAATGGAAATTAGAAGTTTTACCTCGCAACTAACTGAAGATAGTTAATGAAAGTATACCTAAAATGTTTTTTTATATATATTTTTATTTTATTTCAGATAATATTTATTTTTATTTTAATGAACATACATGTTTTTAGTAGTTTAAGTTTTAGTTAACAATAATAGCACTGGTTACTGCTAACTATTGTGCTAACTATTTTAATGTTCAATGGAGGCAGGTTGTTAAAGTTTTTCAAGTTCATAATAATATACCATGTGTCAAAAGCTAAAAATAAGTTGTTTTTTTTTATTTAGTTTTCATTTTAGTTTTCATAAACAGTAATAACACTGCCTGGAACTTTTGAATTACCACATCAAAATAGAGCACAGACTGGTTTGGGATGCCTTTGTGTTGTCCTTGTTCCCTGGAGATATGTCCCAGCTGTAATGGACCGGCTGGGCTCCAGAGCCAGTGTGTAAAAATAAAGAGCAGAACAGTTGCTCACAGCTGTGAGCTCTACTTTCACCCTTCACAGCTGCGCTGCTTCTCTTCATCTCCTCCTCTCTCCACACAACAACACGCCCACCCACCCACCAGCATGAGTTTTCATCAGCAGTTTGCTATGTTACAAGTGTGAATGTAAATACTTTACTAGAGTTCTTTGGATGCTCTTTCTCACCATAGTAAAAGTTTCCAGCAATAATAGTCTAATATAGACTTGTTTAGACTGATTATTGTCTACCAGTGTGTGAGACCATCTCGACTTGCTACGGCTAACAATTCTTTACTGTTTCTCATACTTAGGGTTGAGGATTGAAGAACCCCTAATTTTGCATATTAAATTGTGCGCGAAACTTTTTCCATTTCGGTACAGACAGGAATGACAGGCTACAGTATATCAAATCACTCAGCCTGTTGAGAAGAGGTATGCAAATAGTTTTCTAAGTGATCAGACTTACAATTTATGCCAGGCAGGTGATAAAACGGATCAAAAATTTCCATAGATTTATACTGAAAGAGGGACCCAAACCAAATCTAGAGACTGGAATATCATAAAGACTTGAGGGTGGCTAATTTTATGAAGATGCCAGTAAGTAATAATTAAAACCCTTGCAACAGCCCACATAGCAGGTCTTAAAGGCCTGTTCCCAGCAGGCTCAATAACAAATAGCTATAACAATAACTATATTGCATGATAATGCACAATGATGTTTTGTATATTATAAGTGTGCACTGTTATATTATCTGCAGGTATAAATGCTGAAGTTCTTTAAAGTCATGTGGATTCTGATTTGCTCTCAATGTTTTCTCAATTTATCAGCATGAAAAAAAAATTGTTCTGAAAGTGATTTCAATAATATCAATCCATTGTGTCATTGCTGCTATAGATGTGGTGTGCACTTAACTATTAAAAAAGAACAAAAGGAAAGCACACTGCCACAATGCAGTCAAACTTTATAGTAGTAGTAGTAATAGTGGAAAAACAACATTTTGCCCTTTTCGGCCTTTGTCAGGCTAAAATATTAAAAATAAAAAAACTACAAAATATTTTAAAATACATACACCTGAGCAACAAACAAGATAGCAAATAACACATTTATGAAGACACAAAATCTCTGAAAAACAAATCAAACAATGACAACACTGTATTCCCCAATATAAATCAACAAACAATAAAGCAAGAAAGACAAAAAACATTGTACAACATATACAACAATACCAAAATAATCACAGCTTCAAATCAAAATCAAAATTGTGTCTTTTTGAGATATATAGTGCCTCTCTATAGGAATAATCTAGATTATACAGAGGTAAGACACTTGATGTCACAACTTTCAATATCATGCATTATATCATAAAGAGAACAAATTATGTTTCACAAGATTAAATAGCAATAGGATTCTTTTGATACACACATAACTGTCTGTGTTTTAAAATTCTGTTTTGTTTTTCTTATACAGACCAAACCACACTGGCATTTAATCATCTAAATAACATTAATTGTGTTACATGTGCACATTTACTAAATCTGTAGTTACTATCAGGCACGGAAAAAAAATGGGTTGTATAAAATGATTTGAATGTTGTGCGCATATTTGCCGCATACTTAAAGACAATTCTCTGAGGTTCCATACTTATAGACATCTCTATTTTCAAAGAATTAGAACTGTTTTTAAAACTTTATAGTCATAGTTATCTTTATAGCATCCTTGGTGTGATTGGGACTTAGCGTTGTGGTGACAAATTTTGCTTTAAAAAGCTCCACTCAAATTTTCCTCTAAAAATAGAAGAAAAAAAACAGTTATCGTTCCAGCTATTGTTACAGAAATGTCACACTTTACCTTTAAAGGCAAAAGTTTAGGGACTCATACGCTGCATCTCGTACTTTCGTGTGACTTCCCCTTTCAGGGGGTGTGAGATACTGGGTCATCCCATGGACGGAGCAGGGCCATAACTTACATTCTGGCGGCTGATCATTGGAGAGCAGGAACAGAGATGGGACTCGAGGTCAGCTGGTAATCAGCAGACAGAGCAGCGGGCCTCTCTAATGAAGATGCCTGGCATGGCTGACAAGCTAAAGCAGAAGCAGGAGGGATGAATGAGACAGAGTCATATGCTAATAGATGTCACTATGATGACAGGATTAGCCCATGCTGTGCCAGGCATGTCGCCTCAATGCCAGCCACCAGGAATTCAATCTCATCTGCTTTGCATTGTTTGCTATTATGATGATATTTTTTCTTTTGAATTTTTAGAATCTTTATCCTAAAATTGACAGCCTCAGCAAACTTCCAGTGGGGCCACAGGATGATGCGAGTATTAAAAATTAATACTATGTTGAACAACGAGCCTTCAGCAGTCACTGATTTAAAGAAATATTCCAGTAATTTTATATTCAAATGATATATTCCAAAATCATCTATGTTAATTATTCGGTTAAAACTCTTATCTGTATTTCTAGTATTTTTTTGAGATATTGAGCATGTGTGGGGTGTTGTATTATTATGAGTAACCTTAGATGACAGATTTTGCGGCACTATATAAAGAGCCCATCAGCAGCTCGCCTGCCATGTACTGGGTGCAGTGCCTATAACAGTTTCATTAGTGCCAATTGAACAATGCACAGAGAAGACCTCTCTGCCCCTGTTCACTCATACAAATGAAACCTCTGCTTTTCTCTCATTTACCTTTAACAAAAACCCAGCTATTCAAAACTATTTAAAACTTGATTACTTCTCAGACACTAAATGTTTCAACTTACAATCAAACAAGATGATTTTAAAGGGTTCTTTCACCCAAAAATGAAGATTCTGTTATCATTCACTCACACTAATGTTGTTCCAAACCTGTGACTTTCATCCTTCTGTGGATCACAAAAGAAGGTTTTTTGAAGAACTTTAATAACCAAACAGTTTTGGTGACCATTGACTTCAATTACATGGGGGAAAAAAAAACAGTTGCACACCATGTTGTCATTCTGAATTCATGAACACAAAAAGCAGATGTTTAGCATAATGTTCTGGCTGCTCTTTTTTGTACAATGAAAGTGAATCATGACAGGGCTGTCAAGGTCCAAAATTGTCATTAAAATGTATAAAAACATACACGTGCTGTTATTTTAAGTAATATGAAAACTTTGTTTGAGGAAAAGACCAAAACTGAAAATAACTGTAAATATTCATGTCTGTTTACAACTCTCACATTTAAGTTGTGTTCACTTACATTCAAATATAGTGTGCCGTGACAAATTTATCGTCAGTAACATCACAAACAAAAACCAATGAACAACAACATTAGTTTGGAATAACGTGAGTGTAAGTAGCCTAAATTAACTTTCGTTCATCTTCGAAACCCGATACAAAAAAGTTATGGAAGCCACTGAATAAAAAATAAAAAAGGTAATAGCGACTTTTTATCTCACAATTCTGACTTTTTCTCACAACTGCGAGTTTACATCTTGCAATTCTGAATTTTTTTCCCTCAGAATTGAGTCAAACTCACAATTCTGACTTTTTTTTTTTACGTTTAACCAAAGTCTTCTGAAATGCTTGTTTGATATGCAAGAACTAATGAAGCTTCAGTTTCTTATATTTGATTTGCTCTATGTATGTGCGTTGATTAAAGTTTATATGTGAATATAAATCTAAATTAAATCTATCCATCATATAAAGCAATTGTGTCTCTTCAGAAGATTTGTTTTGGCGCAGTCTTTGACCTTGTGTCTCTAGTGATGTGAGATCATGGCAGGATGCATTCTGACAAAAGCAGGTGTTATTGGCGCCAGGACTGAATCGCCCAGTTCTGACATTGCCACCCCCTCTTTAGACCCTATTATACTCTTTAAAATAAAAAGTGCCAGGATAAACAAAAATGGCAATCTCACATTTTAATGGCAATACATTTTTATAGCCTAAAGAACACTTTTCTACAACAAAGATCTGGGAAAGTTCCATGGATTTGAAAGATTCTTCATGGAACTGTACACCCTGACAAAGAACCATTTAAGAACCTTTATTTTTAAGAATGAAAATGGAGAACACTTCACACACCAGCATGTTACCCAAAGAGCCTGCACGTTTCGCTTCACTTTACACATGGACAGGTGGTCTGAGGGACAGTGAGCTGTGGTTTAATCCAACTGCCTGTCTCAAGGGCTAGGAGTGCTGATAGCTGACATTATGTTCTCACTATATCCATCCAAATCAAACGAAGGCCATGTGCTCATACATGTATTTTGATATGCAATGCTTTCAGCACAAACTGTAGAGAACGAATCTGTAGAGAACTAAGTATCTGTAACAATTCCCATGAATCATATGACTGCCCTACCATGTTTTATGAAATGTGTGGCTTATGTTTATAGATTAGCTGGTGCCCTCTGCTGTTTATTTATGTGCTTGGCATTTACAGTACAGTGGTCTCACTGGGTGCATTAGACTTTTGATCAATTACTTTTAACCAACTCTTGCAAAGTCATTTGAGTAAGTCTATAGCATAAATTCAGTTCCAAGTCTCAAGTCCACCAGACACAGATGTAGTTCATCACATTATAATCACGATGCACTAATATGAAACAAAACTGAAAATATCCAAATACGTTTTTCCCCTACATTTTAAAAGTATCAAGTGTGAAATAACTGAAACATAATAAATGTCTTTGTATAAATGTCTTTCAGTTTGTGAAACATTATGCACAATTAGGGTCAGATTTAACCAGTGCAATCCCTCTTTTGGCATTAAAAAACTTTCAGGATTAACTAAAGACACAGTGAAAAATTAGCGATGGAAAGGCATGGACACCTTTCAAATAGAAAATTTTGGAGGACAGTATTTAAATAAATCATTCAATGTGATTTACCAGGGTTTGTGGTAGTGAATTTACTGGTATTTGCACCATTATTTAATGCCCAAAACATGCATGTCTTAACCCATTTTGTGCTTGACATTGCTGTGATTGTTACTAATTTGCTCTGGTCATTATAGAAATGAGTCCGTGTTCTATCATTTGCACATTATCAGTAGATCACCTGCAGAGCTTTCCACTCCCATATGCACTTTTATGGGACTGTGAATTTGGGCTAAATTTTCTTTGAAATTCCTCATTCTTGATATGTTACCAAAGCAATCCGGTTTAGTTTTTACAATAACTATGTTTTATTAAGTACATTTGTGAAAAGTAAAAAAAAAAAAAAAGTTGGAATTTACATACGTAATACACGTAATACATAAAACACAACTGAAAAACATTCAATACATTTCAAACTATACAAAAATATACTATACACATAAACACAAATACTGTGAACAGCATTATTACACACACTCTATGTCTAATGTTCCTATGCAGAAGACTCTGAGTTTAATTGTGCAGAGGTGTTGATGAGATCTCTTGGTAAAGTGTCTCTTGCCTCCTGCATGCGCTTACGTGCCCTCTGAAAAGCTTCTGAAATCATAAACACACACCAAATCAGAAAGTACATAAATCCTGTAAAATATGATATATTGTTTGTCTGTACTGAGGTCAATAGCAACTAGGGAATGTGAACAATTACCTTGGCAAGTGGCACTAATTAATAGCAATAAAGGTCCTGAAGCCATTTAGTCTTGTCTTACCCAGAACATTATAGACAGAGCCCTGCTGACTGTGTCCGCCCAGCTGATCCAGAACAGTCTGCCTTCTTTTCTTCAGGGTGCTGGCATCAATAAAAGCCCTGAATAAAATACAACAAGCTCTTAAAGTCTCAAAGGGGCAAAATAGTACTGCTGCAATCACAAAATGCAGTGATTGTGTTGGCCAACCTGGCATGCTGGATACAATTAAGATTAAAGGTCACACTTCCAGTGGTTTGAGTGCGAAAGCCAAAGCGACTCAACCGCTCTCCCTAAAAATAGAAGCAAGAGAACATTAAATTGTTAAATTGAATTACTGGACATGCTAGTGCAAATCTTTACAGCAGGAAATGTATAATAAGTCACCTTGAAAGTGCCAGGCACTCTAACATAACTGATGTCCTCGAGTTCAGGTGCTCCGCCGATGAAGAAGCGTCTCAGTTCAGCCACCGTGCCGGACTGGAGGGGTCTCCATGTGCGGCAAGTCGTCCTGTGATACCCTGAAAGCAAGTCACTATTAAACAAGCTGAAACAAATATACCTAATATAACTTAGTTGTACAAAAATTTACTACAGTTCATTATATAAACGATGTCCTGAGTTTAAAAATCTTGAATTGGAATGACATGTGACAAAAGTACATCATTGTGATTAAGAAAGTGGATCATCCAGGCTGCATTTATTTGATCAAAATAAGATATTGTAAAATATTATTACAATTTAAAATAAAGTAAAAGAGTTTTCTATTTTAATATATTTTAGCAGCCATTATGCCATTACTCCAAAATGTTCAGAATTATAATAAAATGTGTTTAAATATATTTTAAAATGTATTTATACAGTGGGGAAAAAAATAATTTGATCCCCTGCTGATTTTGTACGTTTGCCCACTGACAAAGAAATGATCAGTATCATAATTTTAATGGTAGGTTGATTTGGACAGTGAGAGACAGAATAACAACAAAAAAATCCATAAAAACGCATTTCAAAAAAGAAATTTGCATCTTAATGAGTCAAACAAGTATTTGACCCCTTTTCAAAACATGACATAGTACTTGGTGGCAAAACCCTTGTTGGCAATCACAGAGGTCAGACGTTTCTTGTAGTTGGCCACCAGGTTTGCACACATCTCAGGAGGGATTTTGTCCCACTCTTCTTTGCAGATCCTCTCCATGTCATTAAGTTTTCGAGGCTGATGTTTGGCAACTCGAACCTTCAGCTCCCTCCACAGATTTTCTATGGGATTAAGATCTGGAGACTGGCTAGGCCACTCCAGGACCTTAATGTGCTTCTTCTTGAGCCACTCCTTTGTTGCCTTGGCCGTGAGTTTTGGGTCATTGTCATGCTGGAATACCCATCCACGAACCATTTTCAATGCCCTGGCCCTGATGGTACATGGCCCCGTCCATCATCCCTTTGATGCGGTGTAGTTGTCCTGTCCCCTTAGCAGAAAAACACCCCAAAGCATAATGTTTCCACCTCCATGTTTGACGGTGGGATGTGTTCTGTGGTTTGGGGCAGCATTCCTCCTCAAACATGGCGTAGTTGAGTTAATGCCAAAGAGCTTGATTTTTGGTCTCATCTGGCCAACACTTTCACCAGTTCTCCTCTGGAATCATTGGCAAACTTCAGACGTGGCCTGTATATGTGCTTTCTTGAGCAGGGAGCTTGGAGGCGCTGCAGGATTTCAGTCCTTCACGGCGTAGTGTTACCAATTGTTTTCTTGGTGACTATGGTCCCAGCTGCCTTGAGATCATTGACAAGATCCTCCCGTGTAGTTCTGGGCTGATTCCTCACCGTTCTCATGATCATTGAAACTCCACGAGGTGAGATCTTGCATGGAGCCCCAGACCGAGGGAGACTGTTATTTTGTGTTTCTTCCATTTGCGAATAATCGCACTAATTGTTGTCACCTTCTCACCAAGCTACTTGGCGATGGTCTTGTAGCCCATTCCAGCCTTGTGTAGGTCTACAATCTTGTCCCTGACATCCTTGGATAGCTCTCTGGTCTTGGCAATTGCTTCTGTGGACAGATGTCTTTTATACAGGTAACAAGCTGAGATTAGGAGCACTCCCTTTAAGAAAGTGCTCCTAATCTCAGCTCCTTACCTGCATAAAAGACACCTGGGAGCCAGAAATCTTGCTGATTGATAGGAGATCAAATACTTAAATACTAATACTTATACTAAATGCAAATCAATTTATAACTTTTTTGAAATGCGATTTTCTGGATTTTTTTGTTCTTATTCTGTCTCTCACTGTTCAAATAAACCTACCATTAAAATTATAGACTGATAATTTCTTTGTCAGTGGGCAAACGTACAAAATCAGCAGGGGATCAAACTATTTTTTTCCCCCACTGTAGCTGAATTTTCAGCAGCCATTACTCCAGGCTTCGCTGTCACATAATCCTTCAGAAATTATTCTAATATCCTGATTTGGTGCCCAAGAAACATTCCTTCCAGAAATTATTTGTAACATGCCTTTACTATTTCTTTTGATTAATTTAACATCCTTGCTTAATAAAAGTATTGATTTCTTCTTTAAAATAAAATCTTACCCCAAAACAGTGATATGTTTCTAAAAGCTTTTACCAGATACATTTTTACAAAAATGTGTTTTTTGATTACAGTATATCACCTATATCACAACTTTACTCTAAAAATTGCTGGTTACAAATTGGTATATACAATCATTTTATTGTTTGTCCTATTTGGTGTTGAGGAAATTACATATGAATTTAAATGAATGTTTGTGGAAATGTTTATGGTTGATATATATGATTTAAATATGAAATATATATGATACACTGCATATGATTTTTGCCAGGTAAATTAAACTAAAAAAACCTGTCAGATGTTTATGGTGCCAATATGTCACCCACATCACAATTTTACTTGGTTTTACCAAACAAAATGCATGCTTTTCAAATTGGTTATGTACCATTAATAAGAACAGATTCAGGAGAACATCAGATTCAGACATGAATGTCACTACATTGTAATTTACGACACTTCAGAACAAAAGACTGTCCTACCCGGCATTGAGGGAATGACCAGGAAGCCATAGCCTTCAGTTCTGTAGCGCTGCCAGAAATCCAACGAGAGAACTTTGAAATACAGCACTGGCCATTGGGGTAATGACCCTGCACAGATGATCAGCACCTGTGTTTATTCACTGGTAAATTATTTTCATATCTTCAGGACATTGTCTGTGTAATGTATTCTTCTATTCTTTAGTTACATATTCTGAGGCAATCAAAGATCTCACCATCAGACTCATCTTCCTTATGGAAGAAGGTCTCAAAGCTGAATGGATAGGAGAAGAAGGCAACATCCTCCTATAAAACAGAGAACATGTTTACCACAGTTCCATGAACACAGAGCCGGTTGATGGGGTTTACTAAAATGACATCTTACCTTTCCCACACTGCGTGTGCGACACGTCTGAGTCACACCAGACAGACAGTGAAACGGAACACTGGACCAATCTGAAGAACATGGAACAACATCAATTACTGACATAAAATACAATGACTAATGTCTGGTCACTTATTTCACGCTTAAATGTCTGAATGTCATTAAAAATCAGGTCATCAGATGCAATGCCATGCATACATTTATAAGTGAGACTTACTGTTGAAATATTTTTCCCATTGTATGTGGTTGAGAGTAGGTTGACTTACTATTTGGTAAATCCAGGAAGAAATGGACATAAAGATTGTCATACTCATAGCCCTGAGCAGAAACTGAAAGGAAAAATTGACATATCATGATGTGAGCAGTAACGGCTGAGACACAGTTTGTGCTAAAATTAAAAAAATAAAATAAATAATAGTATTGCAAACACTGCAATTTAAGTATGCATTTAATGTACTGATGTTATACTGCTTTGCCAATCTGGGCTAATCTTTATGATACAGGATAACTGTTAATACTCACCAATCTCTCCATTTACAATCAGGCGAAGTATCCCTAGAGGTGGCTAAAGGAAGTGTTTGGACAATCTGAATGAAAATGTCACCTTTTTTATTTGGAATATATGTATGACAACATAAGTCTGGATAAGAATTGCAATTCTTACCATTTCAAAGTCTTGGCCAACCAGGCTGTTGAGGTAATCTTTGTGACGTGTGTACAGCTAAAAAAAAAAAAAAAAAGAATGTATGAGAATGATGACTCCACAGAGAAAAGGGTCAGCAATCCACCAGTAAGCCTTGAGCCAGCCAAAAAATTCCATATTGCTCCAGGGACATTGTCTGTGCAGTTTAAGATGCTCTGGATAAACAGAGTTTGTTTAAAAAAAAAAAAAAAGAGCATATTCTAGCTTATTTTTTCTGCCTAAAAAAACACCTTATTTGTCCATGACATAAAATATCATGTATATCCTTTGCACCAGTGGCGGCTGCTGGTCTTTCAAAGAGGGGAAGCTCATATTCGGCCTACATCATAAAAATTGTGTGCAGTTTGCTAGCTGGCTAGTTCACCCCTACGACGCTAGCTTAGCTTACTGTATGAATGAATGAATGAACAAACGATCTAAAAAAAAATAAATTAATGTTTACCTTTTATTTGTATTTAGCCTTCATACAAACAAGAAATGTGAAATCACTGTCAAATAAACATCTCAGACTCATCTTATTTATATTAATATCTTTAACTTCAAACTAGCCTATAGGCTAACATACACTACCAGTCAAAAGTTTTTGAACAGTAAGATTTTTGTTTTTTTAAAGAATTCTCTTCTGCTCACCAAGCCTGCATTTTTTAAATCCAAAATACAGCAAAAACAGTAACATTTTGAAATATTTACCATTTAAAATAACTGTTTTCTATTTGAAAATATTTTAAAATGCAAGTTATTCCTGTGATTTCAAAGCTGAATTTTTAGCATCATTACTCCAGTCACATGATCCTTCAGAAATCATTCTAATATTCTGATTTGCTGCTCAAAAATCTTTTATTATGTTGAAAACAGCGGTGTATTTTTTTTCAGGTTCCTATGATGAATAGAAAGTTCAGAAGAACAGAATCTATCTGAAATAGAAATCTTTTGTAACATTATAAATGTCTTTATCATCACTTTTGATCAATTTAAAGCATCCTTGCTAAATAAAAGTATTAATTTCATTAATTAGTTTTGCAGAAAACAAAACAAAAAATATGAGCAGCAACAAAAATATGTTGCTGGAGACATACTTGTTGTTGAAATGCAATCTGATTTTCTGCCAGTAGGAGGCGCTGTGAGAGCGGTAGATTCCCGTCTATGGGTAGAACTAGCGGTTTCCCCAGTAATGACCGTAATCTAAGCAGCTCCGCTCATGAACGCTACTTTATCAGATAAAATGAAAATGCCATCAAAAATATCCTGAAGACAGTCGGTTCCCTTCAGAGATGCATTCATATAAATCACCCGCGCCGCGTTTTGATTTTGAAACGTGCATTGCTCATGTTTATTTAACGAAGTCACAAATAATCAATGTACGGGAAACACTGATGTATCTCGAAATATCAGAAATGTGTTTAAAAATCATATCACCGCTATTGAAAAAAATTATATTGCGATACATATTGATATTGAATTATTGTCCAGCCCTAGTGAAAGGTATGATGAAAATTGGCTAGCAATTTCGCCAAGCAAATACCAAGAAATAGATTGCAGCAGTTTGTCTTTCGACTACACTTGCAAAATCCGCTCGAATAGCTT
This sequence comes from Tor tambroides, assembly GCA_021397915.2. Lineage (NCBI taxonomy): Eukaryota > Metazoa > Chordata > Actinopteri > Cypriniformes > Cyprinidae > Tor > Tor tambroides. Next base: position 114,083 of record JAFVLL020043005.1, read on the forward strand.
CAGCGTCAGCGACTTTTTATAGTACAAAATCGCTGTCAATCAAAAGGAGATGCAGTCTTTCGACAGACCCTCCAATCATCACGCAGAAGCTCGGAGTCCAGGCCAGCCCACTCCTCCATTCACCCCCAGAGACGCTGAGCGTCCGTGGGCGGGACATAATCGCAGCATTTATCCAATGACCGTCTAGTTTCGAAGCACTGAAAAAAAACTGTTCAAAGCAGCCCCATTGAAGTCAATGGACGCTAGGCTTCAACAGAGAAATACACTGTGACGCTACGGGAATGTATGAGAAGGAAATCGAGTCAGCCGACTTGCTATATGTAGCTGATTCTGAATGAACTCGTCTTCGAGATGAACGTGTTCTAACGCATTTTTAGTCAATAAAATGTTAACACAATAGTACATATTTGACCATTAATTTTTTGACATAACAGGGGAAGCCGAGCTTCCCTTGCAGTCTTAAAGAAATCCCCACTGCTTTGCACACATGGCAATTTTTGGCATTTTTGCCTTTAGTATGATCAGATCAGAGATCAGAGCAGACAGGAAGCAAAGGGGGCGGGATCGGGAAAGGTCAGAGTTGTGATTTGAACTTGGGACGACCGTGGCGAAACAGCACTGTATGACATAGTTTTAAATTTTGCATTAAATTATTATATTCAGTGCTGCAAAGCATCAATAGAAAACAGTGAAATTTAATTAAAAAATGATCAAGTATTTGTGATATATTTTGTGAAATAACAGCAAGTGAGTGCTATTTGTGTAGCCTGAATAAATGTGACCCTGGACAACAAAACCAGTCATAAGGGTTAATTTTTCAAATTTGAGATTTATACATTATCTGAAAGCTGAATAAATACGCTTTCCATTGATGTGTGGTTGTTAGGATAGGACAATATATGGTCGAGATACAACTATTTGAAAATCTGGAATCTGAGGGTGCAAAAAAAATCTAAATATTGAGAAAATTTTGACCCATGCAATGTATTTTTTTGCTATTGCTACAAATATAACTGTGCTACTTAAGACTGGTTTTGTGGTCCAGGGTCACAAATGATCATTATTAGAAGTGTTTCTAATCCATCCCTTATGAGATTCCATGTCAGGATGCTGCCTTAGAAGGTACTCGCTCAGACATTAAGTGAAACAGTGAAACCACCAATCCTAGGCAAGGACAAAGGGACATACATCTTTGTACATGCGCTGCTCTCTCTCTTTCTCCTCCACATGAATGTGTGATGAAACGTTCTCCAGATACAGCTTCCACACCTCCCTCTTCTCCCCATGCGTTTCCAGCCTGGTGTGAAAGACAGTCAAATATACCTTCTGTAATCACAATGAACTCATCCCAATATTATTCACAAGAGAAATTGACAGACGTGGTAGGTCTTGCCTGTAGGCTCCTCTATTGTTGTTAAAGTCTGGTTTTATTGTGATTACTCCATTACCGTCAGCTTTTATGGTGCATAACGCACATTCATTCTCCTTCAAGCCCAACCTGTAAAACACAGTCACATGTCTGGTTATTTCACATTACTTTAAATGGGTCATATAATAAAAAAATATTGTATTTTTCTTTGTATTTTTGAAATTACATTTGTGTAGATTATTTACCTAGAAGTCTTAAAGATGCAGAAACAAAAAAGGTCAGTTTAATTTTAAGGGTAAGATAGAGAGTGGAAAATGGTGATATAAAACTACAAAAAAAAAAAAACCTTTTTGGTGTAAATAAAAAACCTTCAAATGCATTATTAATGGAGCTCCGGTCAAATAAATTATTAGAAAATGTGTGATATGTTACTATTTAAGTGGATAAAGAAGAGTATCGCCACGCTTACTTCCCTGAAGGCCCAAGATCTCCCATGATGTACATGGTCTGCACTGGTGTGTTGATGATGTGACTGTTCTTTATGAACTCCTCCGAAGGCTCCCATGTGATTAAACGGGACTTGGGAACATTAGACTCTCTTAATTGTGTGTAAAACAATAAAAAATACAGGTAAACATCCTTAACATTACAAATATGATAAAGGCTTTACAGAAAACCACCTTACAAGCAACTATACTGTATATACTTCTAGGTACACTTACACAGGACGTCTCTCTTGTCTCCTGTGTCTAACGTTAGCCATGCGTTCTGCTAAAAAGGTTGGTGTAGGCTGAGCTGGGATCAGCAGACTCTGAGCTTGCTGTCAATACAATCACAACTTCAGAAAACTGTAAAACACATGCAGCCTATACATCATTGCTGAATCTCACCAAACCTGTCAAAACCGTGTCTGGGTCATATCTAACACCAAATAATTCATTATTTATTAAATAAATAAATATTACATTTTAATTAGCTTAAAGAAAATGAAGCCTAATTTTGAAATATTAAGATTCTGTATTGTGATATTTTCATGACAATTCTTAATTTCTCACATTCTCTTTTGGCGGGAAAACCTATTCCATTCCAATTGACTTTCATTATATCGACAAAAGTAATACAATGCAAGTCATTGAGAACTGAAACCGTTTGGTTATTAGCATTCTTCAAAATAGTGCTGTGCAACTATTAATCGCGATTAATCGCATACAAAATAAAAGTTTTTGTTTACATAATATGTGTGTGTACTGTGTATATTTATTTATGTATATATAAATAAACACATGCAGTATATATTTTGAAAATATTTACATGTATATATTTTTATTGATATAATTAATATTATATATAAATATATTTAATTTATAAACAACATTTTTCTTAAATATATCCATGCATGTGTGTGTATTTATATATACATAATAAATATACACAGTACACACACATATATTTTGTAAACAAAAACTTTTATTTTGGATCGCGATTAATCGTTGCACAGCACTACTTCAAAATATCATTTTTTGTGTTCAGCAGAAGAAATAAATGCTTACAGGTTTGGAATGACATGGGGGTGAGCAAATGATGACAGAAGTTTCATTTTTGGGTAGACTATCCCTTTAATGGTTCTAAAATTATGCTTGATTTTCTTTATACAAAATAAAATTACTTATTTTGTGGTGAAATATGACCTGGGTGTGTTTTTGCCAGGTTTATAAAAGAAAATGGTAGACTCAACTGACCTCTTCCCATTTGGAGAAGCGATCAAAGTCTGTGTAGGTAAAAATGCGCTGGTTTTGTCTTCTTTTGGATCTTTCCATTGCCGTGATTTCTGTGTGATACTGCCGCTCCAGTGGTGTTTGACAATTTGACTCTGTTTGATAAAGGTCCACTTCATACTGCATATGAATGACAAAGCAGAACTCATCAGACACACTATGAAAACTGACTATTTAGTAAAGGGTGACCAGATGTGCTCGTTTTCTGGGGACAGTCCCAGTTTTTGGTGTTTTGCCCTCGACTGGAGCTGTTCCAGTTGTACAGCATGTTCAAAACAGCCCACAGATACAATGCAAAAAAGCCTGACCAACATAGCCAGCCGGTTATCAGAGCAATCATGTAGTGATTATTTTCACCAACAAATCTGGCTGCAAACTACACTGATTACTTTTTCATGCACTGCTACTTCAGTCAAAAAGAACTTAACCTTGTTGAGAGCAGACCACTATTATCATCAATGACCAAAAGAGAAAAAAAAACAGCTAAATATTAATACCTGCAACAATTACATTTGCGGAAAACACACGTTGTGCTCAAAACTAGTCTAAAATGCAAAATAATAAGCCTAATTAAGGATAGTAAGAGTCATTTCCATGCACAAACATAAAGTACCATTTGAAAAGTTAATGAAAGTGATGAAAGTAAATGAAAGTATTAAGTACCGTACAATTTGAAAATGTTTAAAATAATTCTTTATCATATGTTCTTATATAATGTGTTTTTGTAAAGTCAGAATTTAGTTATAATATTGTTTTGCACTTCTTGCTATTCACACAGGTTACTATTAACTATTTGCATAGAGTGATTTTTGGTGAATTAAAACCAGTCCAGAAATAACAATAATAAAACTAACATATTAATAATTATTAATTTTAATAAAAGCACAGGGAACCCACAACAATTAAACAAAAGCATTGTATTGTCTCCATTTTTAACAAAAAAATGTATTGTCCCAATTTTTTTGTTGTTGTTGTAATTTTTAAATAATAACAATTGAGATTTCAATGATATTTTGACCACTTAAATAGGAAATGTCTCCAGTTCCCATTTTTGAAATCTGGTCACCTTAATTTAGTAGCACACACAGCTTTGCCTTCACTAGTGGCCTACCTGACTGAAGAACTTCTCTTGCCAACCAACCACCAGTTCCTCCACATCAGTGGCTGTTAGAAAGAGAAAGAGAAAATTATTACCCACCATACGCCAGGGAATTGTGGAGACAGGTTTATATCAGCATCCTTCACATACTGGAAGCTGCTTGTGTCTGAGAGCTGAAGGTGTCCAGCTCTATAACTCCTCTCTCCTGCTGAGAAAGCACTTGCTGATGGAGATGTTGAGACAGAGCAGCTGTGGAGGTCACACGCTGTATGCGCACTCTAAAACAGAAACAAAACAGTAACAGTAATATGTAATACATGTTGTTTTTGGACATATTGCAACTGTATTAATTTTAGTGACTTGAAGTGTCATGTACAGTAAATACAGTGGTACATGGACTTGATAATCATTCAGGAATCATGGTAAAGTAGTATGGCAGTATGATGGTACACTTATGTGTAAAATGGGCATAATATGATACTTTAATATATATCATGGAACTGAAATTCATACCTATTTGCATTGTGCTACAAGTTGTTTCTAAGAATACCATGGTACTAGACATGGTAAAGACATTTGGTGTATTTAATAGTGTGTAAACTATTATTATAGATGTCAAGTACACTCAGGCGACGACACTTACCGTATTCGTAAGTTTTTAACTGCATCCCGGGAACGGTAAACCGATTCTCCGGTGTCAGTACACCAACCGTCGGCCATATCTGACACTCGGCTTCAAAAGATAGAAGTCTTTAGCTTTAATGAATCACTTGCATCGGTTGACAATTAAAAACGCACACCAAGCATGAACAAGGATAAGCAGCTTTAACTGATTTACTTAATGCAATGCTCCGGTACGAAGTTTATACTACACATCAGAGCGTCTCGTTGCATAGTAACACACTAACGGTACCGGAAGCAGCCGGAAGTCAATCGTGCGCATGCTCGGTGCGGATATAAATACCCTGTTCTCAAATCAGCTACCGTTGCGCTTTGACTCAGTACACAGAAACGAGACCGATTACTCTAGCTGATCTGGGAGCGGAAGTGATAGTAAACACACTCCGCGTTTCACATTTGACCACTGCCCGTGAACTGAAAACTATTCCACGTGGTTGTGTTTGTTGTTGAAAAACGAATATAGCGGATTAGATATGCCCGAGGTTGGTTTTTATATTATATATCCCATTTTACTCGGCTAATATTGAAAATTCTGCTTTATTTAATGAGCATACAGTGTTGCTGGAGCTTTAATTCTGAAGGGCACCGTAGCCTTTTGGTTAGCAGCAGCTTCAACACTATTTTTCATTAATAATTTCATTTTTTTTTAAATAAATAACAAATATTCTGTTAAAAGCAACATAAAGCGTTGAAATGAACTTCTAAAACCAAACTTTCTTCTCTTTTCTTGTTTCCCAGCTGTAGTTCAGCTGATTTTGCATGTCAGTCAAATCTGACCAGTTGACAAGTGCCCAAAACGGCTTTAAAACCAAGTAACTAGATTTGTTTAGGCCAGCAAAAATCAGCAACCCCCCTTAAGGCATATATGAGCAAGTTATTAAAAGCAAATATGCAGGCATGGAAAACAAGTGTCCAAGTATTCCTAGCCTCCAGTCAAACTAGGAATAGATATAGTTGCTGCTTGGTAGGGCTGAAGGAATTATATTTTACACCTTTCACACAACGTGCAGCCTATAGTTGCACAAGAGCACTTTTTTGTCCAAGAGACAGTGTTTCAAAGTCTGGTGAGAGATTTACCTCTAGCAAACTCAAAAAGACATTTGTGTCTAAGCAGCATAAAAATGCTGCTAATAGAGATGAGATTTCCAGATCAACAAAAACACAGAGGGGAAAAGTGTCATCGGAGCTTCAGAAACTGAGGTTTGAGGATTTCAGTGAGTCAGAAAGCGGATGGATTTTGAGGCATATCCAAAAAGAATCTGAGTTAAATGAAGATAAAGAATTAGAGATTGTGTTCGGCATGGCCCCATGTTTGCTGACCCTCACGCAAAGTAGGAGGAAGCCGAGTCGTCTTTTTGTTAAGGGCCGTAGAGAGCAGGGCCGTGCAGAGACCTTTGGAGGGGCAGGTGCTCAAAGTATAAAAGGGGCACATGGAACACGGCTTTTAATAGGGCTGTGCTCCTTGCTGATATGTGCATCGAAATGGATGCTTCTGTATTGATACAGCAGCAAATGCCATGATGCAGGTTTGAAAAAGAAACACTGAACAGAAGAGACCATTTTAAGTTTAAATGTTAAAGACATTTTTTGCACCTCTTAATTACTCTGGAATGATATTATTATTATTATTATTATTATTATTGTTGTTGTTGTTATTGAGTTTACAGGGTATGGTGATTTTGCTGTTGTAAACACTACTGTTGTTGTAGAAAAAAATATTCCTGTCTTATTTAAAATAGAATTCTATTCTAATTCTGTTTTTAATTTATTCATTTTTTGAATGATAATGATTATAAAAACAGGGTTGATAAGTATAATTCGGAGGACGAGAAAATCAGTATAAGCCTGTTTTACCAGTGTTGTGATAATTGTTTTTAAGGCACTCTACGTTTTTTAAATAAATACTGTAATAATAATAGTTCAAAGTATTAATAGTTTTTAGTCAGATAACAAAAAAGACAAGACACCTCAGTAGCTTTAGCTTTTAATTAAACTGGCAAGAACGAAGAACAAGCACCTTTGTTTCATTGCTGTGTAGAACTACGTTAGCTGCATTTTTATTTAATATTAATAAAGTGTAAATTTGTCCCCCGCACATTATTCAAGCTTGAGCAGGTGTTTTCACATAGAGATTTCTAGATTTAAATCTAGGTTTAAATTAAAAGAGACGTGACCTGACGTTTTATTCGTATTCAAAATGAGATGTGAATGTCAGGAGAGCTGTACACTCTCGTGCAGTGCATGTTTCATTCACACATGAAGCCAGAGGGAGCTCACGCGCAGAAACTTGGCTATCTGATTCAACTCATCAGTTCATTAGTGGAGACTGCAAGACCTGAAGTGGGTGTATCAGATATAGGGAGACATACAAAATGTGCAGTGCTGGGGGTACTTCATGGAGAGGTTTGGGAACCACTGCTTTATAACATTGTTAAATGGAATGTAGGACCATTGTTTATTTGGTCATGTATTTTGTTAATGATTAAATTAAATGTGTGTTACATATAACTTTGTATTAACCATTGACATCTGCTTGTGATTATTTGTTGTCTTTGTTAGCTGTCCTCTGACGCCCACAGTGAGTAAAGCCAGTGCTGGTGTGATGCAGGTCATGGAGGTGTTTGGCTACGGCAACTTGGAAAAATATGATTAAGATCTGGAAGCTGATCCCTCCACTTCACCTCATTTGGAATTTCAATGGGATTTACATGTTTAGACATAGGTCAGATGTTCAGATATGTATCTGATTTAAAACCTCATATGGAAGTGGCTCAGAATGGATGTGAAAAATCGGATCTTGTGCATATTTTTATGGTTACAATCTGTGTCACATGGCAGTAAAAAACTTTTTTTGTGCCAGTGTAAACGTAGACTAAGTTTCCATTTGTAGCCAGTAGAGGGCAGTTAAATAACTCAAATGTGGTTTAGTTTATAGCAGGGATAGGCAATTTCGGTCCTGGAGGGCCAGTGTCCTGCAGAGTTTAGCTCCAACCCTAATCAAACACACCTTGTTTATTAGCACTGCTAACTAATCAAAAAACAATTCTGAGCCCAAACAAATTGATGAATACATGTTCAAGTGTTATTGCAGTGAATTCCATTATTACTAGTGCCACTAATACTAATTATATAAATACATAATAATTATTGTTTTTTTTTTTTTTTGCAAAGCAACACAAAAATTGTATAAATATGACCACAATTATTAAGAAAAGCAAATTTCATTTTAGGCCAAAAAATCTGAAAGAAGTTCCATAAAATTTTGTTTCAAGGTAACAAATAAAAACAAAACTGTAAATTATGTTAAAAAAATACAGTGACACTGCAAAAGCATACATGATAAACTTTTATGCTATCACTATTTTTCTTACATATATTTTGATATTACATTAAAATGTTGAGCTTATATTTCAGGAATGGGGTAATTTGCAAGGGGATCATCTTACTTACCAAAACAACAAAAAAAAAAACTGTATGGTGGGGGGGGGGGGATAAAGAAATGCAGATGAAATTAAGAAAAAAATATTAATTCTGTGAAATGTTGTCAAAAGACAAAATACAACACTCTTCCTTTGTTGTTTTTGCAACTTAACTGAATTATGAAACAGGTTTTCATAATAAAATAAGCTTTTTTTTAATTATAGTGAATGGAAAATCCCATCTGTAGCCTGTAGAGGGCAGTTAAAGAAAACCGTTGAGGTTTAGACTGTGTCTGCCTACTAGTCCTTTTGAGAAACATCTTATACTCAATAATCAGGATTTCCATTGTTTAATAGCTATAACCAAATTTTTCTTGACATTATAGGTGAAAGCAGAAGAAGGTTGGCAAGTAGTTGGTACTGTTGGGTTAGAGGAATGCAGTCCTCAGTCCACAGTTATGCCATGTTCAGATTTCAAGATGTCCAGACCTACACTACTGTTAATAGGTAACAGCAAGTTTGTGTTCAAACATATCTGGAGTGATATTGTTGCGTTCTCTTTGCGTTACACTGGTCTGTCTGTGTGCTGTCAGGTGGAGAGGGTGACGGTCTGTCTCCAGAACTGCGTCAGATGTGTGATGTCCTGCTCACCATCCCTCCACGCAGAAACCTCCCAGCAAACACAGAACGTTGTCAGGACGTCGCCAGTTCGTCGTCCTTTGGTCAGCGCGACATTACTTTATGGCGACGTTGTGAGGACGTCGTG
>JAFVLL020043005.1:123291-148666 GCA_021397915.2 Tor tambroides
ATTAATGCACATTTATCACTGTTTTATACAAATGGTGTCATTTGATTGTCGAGATTACCATAAGAAAATAAAATTCAAAATATAAATATAAAAATATCTGCAAAAGCAAATTTCCTTTCCACGTCTAAAACAAATATTCAGAGTGCATACTGTACATGTGTGTGAAATCGTACAAGAACAGAAAAAGAAAAAAGCGCAAAGAGGCTGCAAGACATACTGACGAAATGTACACGATCGGTTGGGTCAACCGGGTTTGAGACTTGAGCAGTGTTGAACGATCTGTCCTTTCCATACGTCACACATGATAAAGGACAATAATTGGGACCCTTTTTCTGTCCTTTTCATTTGATGACTTTAAATAAGATACACTGCATGGCTATATAGTGAAAATATACATTCCAATGTTTATATAGAGCTATCTTAAAAATACAAATGTGCAAAAACTGTAAACAAATGAGACCCTCAGTGATGTAGGGGAGGAGCCACAGCCAGGCCACGCCTTCACATCCGTGTAGGCTCCTCCTCACTGTCGCTGCAATTTCCACAGCAGTCCTGTGGGGGCAGCATAGACACATGCAGAGTCAAACAGACATTTTCACTTCAGCATTAAAAGTCCCATCAAATCAAAATGTAGGTTGTCTCTTAGCTTTGAGGTCACGCTAGTGTGCTAATAAAACTTGACTTGACTTTTGAAAATGCACGTTCTCTTCCTAGAAAACACACAGTCAGTCTAGCATTAACAGTAACAAATAATGGTTTGGTAGTGTGTCTTAAATTTAAAGTTAAAGCTTTTTTGAAAAACAAAGCACAAAGCATTCAATGTCCAGCCCAATATCCAGCCCAAAATTTGTCCAGTCAAACCATTACATGATGTTTCTACCATTTCACAATGACAGGCACACTTTGTCTGTAATACAAATTTGTGTTTACATTTACATTCAGATTAAAGAGTGCCTAGAGGTCCAAATAAAACTGAAAAGTGAGGAAAAAGGCTCTAAAAAGTTATAAATAAGTAATCAGAGTATATTACATAAATCATTTCATGTATCTGACTAATTATACAGCAGGTAGAGATGGAAGAAACTTGCTCACTGATATTTTATTTCATTACAAGAATCGCCTGCAAAGCTATATATACGATTTCAGTATCAAACAGGATACAAAAAGGTTCAGATACAATTTGGCTGAGCTGTTCAACCAGATGCTGACAACCTCATTTACTAATGGAACAAACAATAATGCCTTGGAGCAAAAACACTGCATATAAATAATAGAGGAATGTGAGGAAATCTCACCTGCCGGCCGAAGAGTCTCTGCAGTAAGCCCTGTTTGGGTGGGGGTGAGGGTTGACCTCTCCAGTCCAGGTCAGGGGGCACAGTGCCATCCAAATTCAAGATGTTAAGTTCTTTAAAGCACTCCGTCTCTATCATCTGAATGGGTCAATGAAATTATACACTCAGAATTACACTCAAACAAATATAGGGAAAAATGAGGCTTGTTGTCACAGTGGCAAGTTCTGACAAGGTCCTAGTAACTACAAAGGTTTGAAAGTCCTCTTAAATTAGCATTTTAATGAATTCTGTCCATTGCTGTTATCGTAAACCAGGATCAAAACTATTAAAAACAGTTTTATCTGCAATAAAACTGAAAATATAAATATTAGATGAAAAACTACATTTAATCTTGGATTACTAACTGAAACAAAACTAAAACTAAAACTGAAATAAAAATGATGAAAACCATTTAGATATATTTGTAAAAAATAAAAAATAAGAGTGAATTCAAAATAATTAAATATGTAAGTATATAAGTAATATACGGTTTTATTGTTTCTTTTTTTAAACCTTTGAGCTATTTTTTTTTTTCATTTTAATCACATTGTCATAACTTGATCTTCTGATAAACAACAGACTTTTCTCTGGTGACGTATATCGGGCTTCTCCAATCATTTAGTCTGCTTAACCTTACAATCAATCCTCAAATTCTTACGATTAACTGCAATTCTGCATTCAGATTTACTTTACAATATGGATGAAAAGATCTGCCACTACTTAAATTCATCCATTTTTAAGCAACTCCACAACAGCTATACACATTTACACAGTAGCCATTGTGTCGCTTCTCATGCTGATTACTAGGTGTTCCAGTTCATTTTATTTTGCAAGAATGCATCTTATGTAAAGGTAAGAAATGCATCAGATCAGGGTCGGACTCGGGTTAACCTAAAACCAGACTAATTATACAAGGCGGTTAATTTCATAACAGCATGCATGTCAAGAAAAAATATCACACATTTGCATTGATTGAAGTCTGTTTGCACACATTATCAAAGTCAACGTTAATTTCCTTTTTATTGCATGCTGGTCATAAATCGTCAGTCAGGGTTCAGAGTAAAACATTTACTGAGGTTATTCTGGGTAGTGACCTGACCTCATTTTGCCAGGGGATGGGAACGCTTCCAGTGGATACTTTGCTGTAGAAGGAGTCGTCTTTGGGCTCCAGCTCCACCCCTTTTACTGTGGAGAACTGTTCGATGTCCAACACATCCTTACAGTAGATGGCCTGAGGCTGAGACAGACATAGAAGGATATCATGCTGTGCACCTGGTGCGTTCATAAGACAAGAAGCAATGTCTGATTCATGAACAAGTTTGATTCATGATTCATTTGCAAGTCAAACACTGATCCGACTTTTGTTGTTTTCTTTACACAAATGTGCTTTATCAATGAAAGTAAATCCAAGGAAAAGAGCAACTGGTACATTTTTCAAAATTTCTATGTTCCAAGAAAAAAAGAATTTTGAATGGGTTTGGAACAACATGAGGCAGACTTTGTAATAACAAAGTAGTTGAGGTTGATATATTAAACACTTCACTTTTAGATAGCTACAGACCTGTTTCTCTCCTTCCATTCTTAGCCAAAACCCTCGAACGAGTTGTTTTCAACTAGGTATCACTGTTTCTTTCACAGAGCAACAAACTGGATGCCAACCAGTCAGGTTTCAGGAGTGGCCATTCAACTGAGACTGCACTGCTGTCAGTCACTGAAGCCTTACGGATTGCAAAAGCTGATTCCAAATCATCAGTAATCATCAGTACATCAGTATTCTGCTAGATCTATCTGCTGCTTTTGACACTGTCAATCATCAGATCCTCCTGTCCACCCTCTCAACTCTGGGCATCACAGGGATTCCTCTTCGCTGGTTTGAATCCTATCTCACTGGTAGGTCGTTCAGGGTGGCCTGGGGAGGGGAGGCATCCAAAGCACATCGACTGGTCACTGGGGTTCCTCAGGGATCAGTCCTTGGACCCCTCCTCTTCTCCATTTACACTACATCACTGGGTCCCATCATACAGGCACATGGCTTCTCCTACCATTGCTATGCTGATGACACACAGCTCTACCTCTCATTTCAACCAGATGATCCAACAGTAGCTGCACGGATCTCAGGCTGCCTGGAGAACATCTCGGCATGGATGAAAGAACATCACCTCCAGCTCAACCTGGCAAAGACCGAGCTGCTTGTTTTCCCTGCCACTCCAAATCTACAGCATGATTTCACCATCCAGCTATGTTCTTTTACAATTACCCCATCAAGTTCGGTCAGAAATCTTGGTGTAATCTTTAATGATCAGCTGACCTTCAAAGACCACATTGCAAAGACAGCTCAATCTTGCAGGATTGCATTGCACAACATCAGAAAGATCAGGCCCTTTCTAACAGATCATGCTGCACAACTTCTTTAATGATCAGCTGACCTTCAAAGACCACATTGCAAAGACAGCTCAATCTTGCAGGTTTGCATTGCACAACATCAGAAAGATCAGGCCCTTTCTAACAGAGCATGCTGCACAACTTCTTGTCCAGGCCCTTGTCATTTCTAGGCTGGACTACTGCAATGCCCTTCTGGCTGGACTTCCATCATGTACAATCAAACCTCTACAAATGATTCAGAATGCAGCAGCACGACTGGTCTTCAACGAGCCCAAAAGAGCCCATGTTACACCTCTCTTTATCTCCTTGCACTGGCTACTGGTTGAGGCTCGCATCAAGTTCAAGACATTGATGCTTGCATATCAAACAACCACAGGCTCTGCACCCGCCTACTTCCACTCACTATTACGAATCTCCAATCTCCATCCACTCTACATTCCCTCCAGAAGCCTGAGATCCGCTAGTGAGCAACGCCTCGTGGTACCATCACAGAGAGGCACAAAATCACTTTCCAGATCATTCTCGTTCACTGTTCCTGACTGGTGGAATGATCTTCTCACCCCAATTCGGAATGCTGATTCCCTAACAACTTTCAAGCAACAGCTGAAAACTCATCTCTTTCGACACTATTTGACTTCATCCTAAAAAAAACAAAAATTTTCTCTTTATTTATTCCTTCCATTTCTAGCTTGTAATTATTTGGAACAATGCCTGAAACTTGGTATTATGAGCACTTCCTGTGTCTGTCTGCCTCTTTAGGATGAATCGCTTTATGTATTCCCAAATTGTAAGTCACTTTGGATAAAAGCGTCTGCAAAATGACTAAATGTAAATGTGATATTCCCAATAAAATTAGTTCAAATTAGAGTCTCAGAAGATACTTACATCTGGAAAAAAGGGTGCTTCGAGCATGCCTGCTGCAAGCCGCTTGAAGTTGATGGAACGAAAAATAGGGTGGGCTTTCACCTCTGTGGCTCCGTCCCCCTGACAGCCAAGCCTCTCACTAGGGTCTTTGGCTAGCAGCTAAGGAAAAAAAAAAAGTACACTTGCTGAAATCTTTAACACCTTTTTGACAACTGTTAAGATGTTCAAAATGTTTTTATTTTTTTTAATACCATTTTAACATCATAGGCTATAATGCAGAAAAAAATAGAATATATAATTAAGCTCTCTACAACAACAACAACAACAACAAATAACAACTATATAAAATCTTTTCTATCCACACAAAAAAGAAAATTCCATCATCATTTCCATCATTGCTCATGCCATTCCAAGCATGTGAGAACTTTTTTGTTCGTTTGTTTTGAAGAATGTTTTGAAGAAAGAATGTAACCAAAAAGTTTCAGTTCCCATTGACTTCAATTGTATGGACAAAAATTATATGTTCACCTGACAGAAGGGGGAGGAAATTATGACAGAATTTTTATTTCACGTCAACTATCCCATTACGATGGTCAAAATGTGTTCTGCAAGCATTTCTGAACAATATAGCAACTAAAAATGTAACATTCTTGATGTTTTCATTTTGCACATTTCAAAGGTGAACTTGACAGAAAACAATGGGGATTTTCTCAGAAATACTGATGTATGTCTTTAATTGCTATTATTTATTATTTAGATCAGTAAATTGGCATAGCTTGTAATTAATAACTGGATTAGATAAATGAATAATTGTTTGGATACTAACCATTTTACAGAGTGATTTGGCATCCTCTGAGAACTTGCTGGAATATTCTTCCTCCACCTCTTTCACTAGTCGCTCCACTTCCTCTCGCTTGATTTTTTTCTTGCGCTGCTGAAAGGGTGATTGACCTTCGATCATCTCATAGAGGAGACAGCCGAGAGCCCACCAGTCTGGACTGAATGTGTAACGCTCATTCTTCACCACCTCTGGGGCTGATGTGGCATAAATATATTCAGGTTACAATGATTGTTCCAGCTGCTGCTCATATTGTTTAGATATTATTAAAGGCAAATACATACCCATGTACCCCACAGTTCCCACCCGTCCTTTGATTGTCTGACCTTCTGGCACATGCACAGCCAGGCCCAGGTCTGATATACGTATATGACCTGAGGAGAAACATCAAAGGTTTGTTAAATTAGTCCTTCCATAAGCAAGCTTAAATGATGTCTGTCAGTGGTAAGTTTTACTACTATCTTAATAAGTTATATGGAAACAAAAAAAGATTTGAAAGATTTCAAATAATGTAATGGTTCCCACACTTTGATCATTTAATTTCTATGATTTTTCCATGATTTCTCCAGTGGTCTGTGACAACCTGATTGTGATTTATTATTATAATTCTGCTGAAATCAAACTCACAAAAACTATATTAATTTATATTACAAATATTTGTAAAACTCCCTGCTATTTCTAGGTTTCCATGAATGTGGGAACCCTGCAGCATATCCTGTAATTCATACGATTAAAATGTATTTTATTAACAGCCCAGTTCAATAAATTGACACATACCCACAGTATGTTATAAATGTGGATGCTGAATTTTATGGCTTAAAAACAATGTTACATACTCTACCCCCTCTTGTGGCAAACATAAGTGCTACAGTTTAGAATGTGACATTCCATGTGACACTGCTTTTCTTTAAGAATTTACCATTACCATTACAGTAACCAGGAAATTTCATTAGCAATCACAAAAAAACATGCTGCTAACCATGATCGTCCAGTAAGATATTTTCTGGCTTCAAATCCCTGACAGAAGATGAACAAAGAAAGCATGTCAGTCAACAATCAACAATCAAAATTACACAAGAAATAACAGTATTTGAAATAGCATTTGAATAAAATCAAAAAATTTATTTTCCTTTTTTTGCAAACAATCCCATGTAAACCACAATTCAGTCTGAAGCTTTTCACCTGTATACTATCCTCTCACGATGG
Organism: Tor tambroides; assembly: GCA_021397915.2. Lineage (NCBI taxonomy): Eukaryota > Metazoa > Chordata > Actinopteri > Cypriniformes > Cyprinidae > Tor > Tor tambroides. The sequence continues at coordinate 129,913 of JAFVLL020043005.1, forward strand.
AGGTCTTCTAACCCGCAGCAGATCTCAGCAGCATAAAACACGGCTCTCTTCTCATCAAAACCTGCCTCTCCCATGTGGTAGATATGAAACTTCAGGTCCCCTCCATTCATCAGCGTGAGCACCAAACACAGGGCGTCTTTTGTCTCGTATGCATACGCGAGACTCACCTCCATGGGACAAAAAGAAAGGTACATTACAGTAGTTCAGTTACAAAACAGAATTCCCATAATTGATACAGCCTGTGTGGGAAAGTGTCTAAAAATGGAGGATAAATTGTGCACTTCAGATCCTTACAACAAACCGACTGTTGACTTTCTCCAGAATCTGCTTCTCATTCAGGGCCATAGACTCTCCTTTCCTCTTTTTGATGCGTTTCTTCTCCAGCTTTTTGCAGGCGTACATCTTCCCTGTGGCCCGTACCTGGCATGCACAGACCTTGGGTGCAAAAATTAAATAAATTAAAAAAAATAAATAAAAGCACAGTGGGAGAATTGTGGGGACCCATTTATTTGTAACTTTTAACATGAAATACTATTTTATGCTAATTGTCATGCAAATATGATTAGGCTGTACTAGCTAGTATACATAGAGGGATCAGTTTTCTATTAAAGTGATTTTTTATCAGTTCGGTATTCATTATCTTGCCCTAGATGGGTGAATCGCAAATTTTGGTCACAATCCAGCCCAAAATAAATAAATACATATATATATATATTTTGCATTGTGACATTTTTATTATATTTACACAATTAGTTTTTGTTGCAATTCTTATTTTCAATGTTAATTTAGTATAAAAAATGTACTATAATTCAATATTTTTTTTTAAAAATGTCAATACGACATATACTACTATTATGAAACAATATTGAAATAAAAACTAATCCAAAAAACAGTTTATATGACTCTGCTATGTTCCTTAAAGGGATTCATCTAAAAGGACCTTCCACAGGGCAGCGGAGAGTAATAAAAAGACTCTCAATGCGATTAGCTATCTGTTAGGGAAATCAGAATTGGAGACTTGCATTCTCTATATCTGCCAACACTGAATGGCAATGTGTATGATAATCTGAAGGATTTATGTCTGATAGCATAACAAAAATAGGATATTAGCCTTACGAACCCTGAAGCAGACAGATAGTGTTTGATTTAGTGGCATTCCAGATAATAACTAATAACGCCTCAATATGTTTCTGCCATAAACAGAGCGATGCTTAATCATTTCAGACTCACCTCGCCAAAGCCTCCCTTTCCCAAAACCCTATACTGACGGAATGTGTTTTTTGTGACTGGCTGTCTGTCAAGGAGAGGAAGAGAATAATAAACAAAAGTTACATTTCATAAGAATGAATATGACCCAATCTTATTTAATTATAACATACTTTTACAGTAGAATAACTTCCTGTTGCCTTCACAAGAAGCTTATATCTCAAGAGCCACTGACGCACAATGTTAAAACGCATGCCTTTAATCTAATTAAGACCTTTTTTTCGTATTCAGTAGATGGCTAGTGTACTAGGCCTCTTAATGTGTACATGAGAGTGAAAGTATTTGTTCCGGCATATCATATTCTTCTCTGTAAAAGGTCTAGATGGGAATTGTCCAGGCCTGGCTTAGACTTTCAGTCAGAGGACATTTTTATGACTAAAAGTAAATAAATAGCGAGTTCAGAGTTCACATCTGGTTTGTATAAGCTTAGCTTCATAAATAAATCATGGCACCCAAAGGAATAATTAGACTCTACTTGGCGGTGAAGAAAAACTTCTTAGCTACATATAATTTCTCTCATTTAACATGCTGAGGAGAGTTCAGAACTTACAGAAAATCACTGAGTTGGTACATTATAAACAAAACCAAAAAGTTCAAAATGCGTTCAGGCGCTGTTTATACCTCTCAAGCCATTTCCACTGTAAGAAGCGACTGTAGTACATACTATCGAGGTAGTCTGCGAAGGGGGCCATGCTCAGGAAGTCATGGATCAGTCTACAAGAGAACATTGAGATAAAGTGTTACTAGACTGCACAGTGAAAAAATCTGAGTCTCACATCCTGATTTAATGAACTGATTTGCATGAAAATGCTCAATTTCGTTTCACTCAGAAAAATATTGCTCAGACAGTGGCAGCGTAGTAGTAGTATCTACTAGTGCCATCTAATGGGATAATAACAGTATTTCTTGTCTAAAAGTCTCACTTGGTGCACTCCATGAAGAGCTCTTTACATGCCTCCTGTTGCAAGCGTTCTGCACACTTAGTCACCATCTCCTCTGTTACCTCAGGGATATAGTCCTCTGACTGCAAATGGAAGAATTAGAACACGAAAATATCCTTTCAACAAATAAATGCTTATATGCTCATGAATTATGCTATGAACAAAGCAAAAAGGAAAACAAACAAAAAACAACTGCATTTAAATTACGATATACACCACAAATTACATAGATATATTTACAACAAACTCTAAAATCGCCAACTGATTTAGGTCTTTCCTGTGCTTCTCATCTCAGTACCTTTGGGTTGAGGTACTTGTCTAGGAGCTCCTGTCCACACTCCTTCCTCTTCTCATCTGGCGTTACTTCATACTCCGCCTGAAATGTTGGAGAACAATTAGCTGTAATATTTGTGATAGCTACATTTTTCATTACTTATAAACTTATGATGACTTTATATTATTATCATTCAATAAAGTCTCAATTTCAGTTCAGCTTTGTTTTTAGTTTACAGAGTGCTCTATGTCCTGTAACCTGCAGGCATTGAAAACAAAACAAAGCAAAGCAAAGCAAAGCAAAAAACAAAACAAAACAAAACTAAAACTAAACCAAAACAAAACCGCCATATTGCCCATTTCACAGTCAATCCAAAATAATCATGACAAAGCTGTATGGATGACCGGATTTCAAACCATCCAGTTGATTTCAAATTCAAATTTCAGTTTTAACAAATGCAACATAAAAGGAAATCACTAGCAAAACTACATTTTTCACTGTATCACAAACATTAAGTTACATAACCTATACAAGGGGACATTTCTACAAAGCCTTATTTTCTGATCTGCAACACTAAAGGCTTTACCACCTTACTAAAATGCATACCAATCAATTACTTGTCTTGATCATTTTCAAACATGCAACTGACTGTGGTCTCAATCTATGAAAAATGCAAATATTGAAGGAGGGACCAGATTTTGACTAGGGACAGCAAGCAACCACTGTAGCAATCACATAGCAATGTGCTGGCAACCACCCACAACACCCTAGAACTCTGGCACTACTCATATTTGCTTCAGAATATGTGTACAATCTGGTTTTACATTCACTTTTATTTATAAAACTTCAAAAAGTAGTGGTTCAGTGGTTTCTCCACTGAACATGCAACATCAAGGTCTTTAAATGTGGAGCAAACACTAGCAAGTTTTTTCATGTGGGCGTGCGGATGTACGTGTGAGACGATATGCACGTTGTGATGTTTATGTTCTAGCTTGCAGGAACAGAGTAAGCAGTATTCTGCATTCCATATCTGAAATGGCATGTCATGTCAAAATATTTACGAATAGAAGATTTGCCTTAAAATGCAGGATTTTGAAGGGCAGAACTGATCTCAAATCAGCGGTTTGAGATGCTTTTTTCGTTTGAATGTGATTTTATCACCAAGGCCACTGTGTCAAGCTTTTAAGTTATGGGTGTGGACAAGAAATTCAGACATTTTTTATAAGTTAAACTTGCTGGTGGGCATTCACTCGAGGTAGAAGCAGTGTTGCAGATGCGACCCCAAAATTCCTGTACAGAGCTGGGTCACCCAACTTCTGAAAAGGGTTGAGGCAGAGAAACAAATAGAGGCAGGCAATGAAGGGGACACAAAATATATTTTTATCAACTGTATTAGTGGCAAAAAATGTCAGAAGAATCTATGATCACTTTGATTCAAAAGACATTTGCTCTGTTCAAAATCTTTATGAGCGACCACTGCAGCCTTCCAAGGTAAATGCTCTACATACAGAAATTAAATACTCTACATACATGTAAGCAGGAACTCTGTTACAGGGCTCAATAATAATAAAGGCCAGTTTGAGAGTCCATTTGACCGAAAGTTCACTTTCTTCATTGTTTACTATGTACATGCATTTTATGCCTTGAAAGTTTTAACATTTGGTTTTCTGCGATATTTGAATTTGAATTGAATTTAATTTCAAATTTAATTTAATTGAATTTAATGGACTACCAGTTAAGAACCACTGATTGGAAGTGACGTAAAGGCGATATATAAGTAAGACAGTTTAGGTCATTTGCAGCGAATGAGACTTACACAAAATTGCTGAAATTGACTGCTTATTTTACACATTATTAAAATTTCACTTTCTTCATTGGGTCAGTGCTATACCTTATAATTTTGACTATGTACATGCATTTTATGCCTTACAAACCGAAACATTTGGTTTTCTGTGATATTTGGTTATTGGTCACATTTTAAATTTTACTATCTTGGCCCATTCACACCAAGAATGCTAAATATAAAGATATCTGTAATGATATTTTTGCACTTACAGACGATAACATTCTGTTTATTACAAAAGCTCACTTCAGTTATGGCGTCTTTACAAGCTCTTTCCTGTCAGGTGGATTCTCAGTGACTGTTAATGTTTTTATCGTTCATCAGTTGGAAAAAAAAAAAAAAGTTCTGAAAGTGAATTCAACAATATTGTTCCTCTGTGTCCTTATCATTATATCTGTAGTGTGGACTTCCCTATTCTCATAGAATAAAAATTGTTATTATAGTTATCGCCCTTGGTGCGAACAGCCTTTAAAGGCTATTTCCATAGCCAGAGCTGTTCCATTTAATTAGAAACTTTTTAAATCTAAGCTTTAAAATCCTTCATATGTTTACATAAGCCCACCTAAACACCACAGTGACCTCACAGTATATAATGGGTAACAAAGGGTTAAGGTTATTTCTATAGTTTGGAAATTGCTCTAGAACTACACTGTTATCCCTGAAATTGTTTTAACCCAAATTAATTAAGTACATTAAACATAAATATTACATTTTTTAACGTAGTACTCAATTTTTTGAGTTAGGTGTACCATTTACCCAAGTTTTCTCATTCTATTGAATTTGTTAAATTGAATCAACTTAACTAAGCTTATTTGAGTCCGTTGCCCATGGCAACGGAACGCAGCAAAAAGCTGATTGGGCGGAGCTGCCAGTTTGAACTGACGCCATGCAGTGTCAGTGAGCTTATTTCTGTCAACGACACAGTGAGTTGGAAGCTCTTTCTTTAATACATTTGAAATCATTATTAATAAATGAGAGGTATAAATAGTTTGCTAATAAAAAAGATATATAAAATTAAGAATGAATGTCGATTCCAAACCTTTCGCCACAGTTTTTTTTTTTATGGATCGGCCGCAACTGATTTGGACCACGCTTATATGTAGTCTGTGAATCTAATAGTTAATCAGTATCTGTCAGTATCTTCATTAAACAAAAAGGCGAAAGAGTTGTCTCTTATGGGTTCATAAGCGCTACGAGACGTGCTTGTCTCAGACAAAATCATTGTTTGTTAGTAAGATTAACGGACACGCGTATTCTTTTTTTAATAATTAAGATCTAACGTATTGTTTGCTTGACAGTTGTGAGTACAAAGACATGTAAAAATGTCATGTTTGAGGGTGTTCGTATCATAGCGTTAGATATGTGGTACATACAGTAACGTACATATCTAAGGTTCCTGCTGAAGCGATGCTATGGGCTTAGCTGTGAACGCTTTTATTCCATCTTAACATTTTACTTTACTTTTGCGAGTAATGTATTACACAAACAAGCTTATAGCTTACTAGCCAAATTAGTTACTAAAGAAATACAATTTCTCCTCCACATAAAATTAGCTAAGTTAGCTACTAAATACATTTCATTTAATACCACTATTTTCTATCATGTAATGCTTGATAACTTTACTTACTGTACTTTAGTAAAGAATGATTGGATGAATTTAACAGGTCATATCTTAATATCAGTTTTCCTTTAATATGCAAATTTAATGTGCATTGTTGTCACTCTATGATTCAAGAAGATCAGTGCTGAGCTAAAAAAAGATGATCTGAAAAAGTACTGTCAATTTGCTTGTGACAAAAGGGGATACTTTTAAAACGTTATAGACTTATACATTTTATTTAAGGCTATGGATTACAGGTAATGATGTCAATGTACAGTCAATGTGCTCATTGTTTTGCTTCATAAGATCTCAGTATATTTTCAAGAGCCAGGGGTGTTAATTTTGTGTTTTCTGTATCTGCTTTTTTTTTTTTTTTGACTCTCAAAGTGATGGAACCCCTTCACTTCCAAATCGCCAAGGACCATGGATTCAGTCACCTACATTTTAAATGTCCTGAGGGTGAGTAAATTAACAGCAAATTTTCTGTAATACAGAAAAAAGCAATAATCGATGGAAATGTGATTTTCATTTTTCATTGATACAGTGTTGTCTCTGCCATCTCAGACCTCTGACCTCACTGACTTATGTTGCCATAAGAGGGATTCCTGTAATACCTGATCACCCTTCTTTGAAGAACGAAGTTCTTCAAAGCATGCTTTGTAAATATTGTTGATTTTTCTTTCTGTTATAAATGATGTAAACTAAAGGGGTCATAACATAGTTTTAGCTAAAATTTATTTTATTAATTTATTTCATGTCCAGGCTTCTGATGATGAGGAGTCAAACCAAAACGCTCGAGTTGGAATCCGCGAAAGCGAAGATGTTGCACAGCATCCCATGTCTTTCTCCTCCATCTAGCCCCTGTAAGGAATCGTCTCAGAGGGTAATCTTGGGAAGGACGGTTTAGAGAACCTCTCTCAGGCCATTTGTTCTTGTTTTTGGATTGATTTAGGCCTTGCATCTTGATTAGTGCATGACCAATACATTACAAACATGTTATCTTTGTTTTATTAGACAAAAACTCAATATACCTAAAGTTACCTAAGATTTGTTGAATGGATTTTGAAAAATTATTTTAAATAAACTGAATTCTAAAAGTAAATCCTTGTTGTATGTGTTTTTGTCCTTGTTTATTGTGCAGCTGTAATTTACAGAATAATAATTTGGTAGAGATAATCCAGTCAAATTAAACTAATTAAATAGATATATTAAAAATGCAATTTGGTCTACTGAAAGTTTATTTAGTGCAATTTAATGTTTTGAGTCACCTTAACTGATAAATTTGAGTTATTATAACAGATTGCTAGTACAATGAACTAACACTTTCCAATGTAAAGAACTTGAAATGTCTTGTTTGTTCAACAAGACAAAATCAGCTTTTTTAGGGCAACGAGTTTCCATAAATTTTTTAAGTTCAATCAACCTGTACGGGCTTACAGTGTAGACTCAACTTCCTAGGTTCACTGTATCCAAGGCGGGTTGTTTGTAAAGAGAAGAAACAAATGTTTTGTCTTTAAAGTGAAGAATAATTAGTGATCTGCTTCTCACCACAGCATCCAAAAATTTGACACAGCGCCTCAACTCCGGTCGGGTGTCACAGAACTGCCGGAATAGCAAGCGTCCGATTGGCTGCCTCTCACAAAGGCTGTTGTAGTCTTTCTCTGTGGAAATACAGCAAAATGAAACATAGTGTCTAAGGGCTTTGAAAAGGTGGAGTTAAAGCATGCACACACACACACACACACACACACACACACACACACACACACACACACACACACAAATGAGTAAATATCATTTGAGAAAATCGATGAATACAATAAAAATCAATAGCACTTTCTTTTCTTCTTCTCGCTTTGGAAAGGAAACTGAAGAGACAAAACCATTAGTTGACCACAAAGAAAAAGACAATACCATCGACAACATCCTAAAAATATTAAAGGCACACCCCAGGATTGGTAAAGCTGTTCCATTTAAGCCAAATTCAAAGAAAATGCACAGTAATTGCATACAGATTATTGGGCAACCCGAGTTTTGCAATGGCAGATTTACTTGAGATTTTACACTGAACTTGAAGTGGTGACAAAGCACAGTAAAAACAAAAAAAACAAAAAAACAGTTTAACTGTAAACTAAGTAAACAAAAATGTCCATTAAAAAAACCAAACACTGAAATGTATTCATATTTTCATAAAGTACACAGGCTCAACAAAATGCAGAAATGATTAAGGACTGAGAAATCATTGAGCAGTGAGCATTGAGAATTTGCTCAGTGTGTCAAAGTTTTATTATTTGATATGTTTTATTAATTTAATTTATAAACATATATAATTAATTATATATTAATTGTCCTGATTGATACAGAGCTCTGTCAATTTGAGCAAGTATAGCCTAATGTGCAATTAATTGATAGCCGGTGAGCCACACACCTGATAGAGTGGCTGAGTGTGATTATGAAGGGAGAATGCATTGAAGTGAACAGAGTGGGAAGGCAGTGGCCAGTGGCTGAGATTTGCATTTGCTGCTCAGGTATATGCAAAGAGACAGTTGGATTTACACAGAGGCAATTGGGAGTGTGTGGACCTGCAGCGATATAGAGGCAGTGTGTAGGAGGCTGGTATTGATAGCAATGCCGCATAAATACATGGAGAGCTTACAGCTACTCCATAACGCTGCTGGCAAAAAGCGCAAAGCTGTACTGCAGAGTGCAGATAACAATCCGATTTACTGCTGTTGATATATGCTTGTTTCAATTAGAGAAGATGAGATCTCTTCAGAGAAATATTTATCCTCAGCTTTACTGTTGAAAATTAGTGGTGGCCACCAGCATACATTGTGTTTTTGATACTGACGCCCAAAACAAGATGTTGGTGTCTTTCTTCATATTTTAAAAGCCTAACAAAGTTACAAAGTTTGCATTTTGTGAAAAGTTTTGATTGAAAAGTGTTTGTGCTATACTTCTTTAAAATAAATGTGATTTGTTTTGATATTTCACCATACTGTGGTATTTTAAATTGTGACTTAAGTGTCCAAATATTTTTTGCGGCCACTGTATTTGATTGATGTCACACACTGAACATGTAGTGCATGATTTTCTTCAGTGGTTTACGTCAACGGTTTCCTGATTGAAGCTTTTCTCATGAGTTTCAAACTGCCTCAGTTGAAGCCAGAAAACAGAGTGATTATATGGTATTAATAATTGATCATGAAATGAGGCCGCTTTATCTTCCTCTCCTCTCCTCTCGCGCAGTGGTTTTTAACTATACAACACCATTTAAAACCCTTAAAAACAAACCAGGTTTGACCCCCATGCACATTTTATGGAAATGATTAAATGAGCAGCAACATGGTTTCATTCACTTGGTCACAAGGCTTCCTTTGAGTGTACAAAGTCATCGGAAGAGATGGAGAGATTGGCCTTTGGAAGAGGGTCTCGCTATGTCACATTGTTACTTCTCAGACGGGTTTAATGACTTGTTAGTGAATAGACAAATGAGTTAAGAGATGGGAAAGAGAGAAGCTCCTCATCAAAGTCAACATGGAATCAAAATTTTAATTTCATGTATTATTACGCAATTCATCACTGCATGTTATTCAAAAATTGTCTTTGTAATCTTTCGTCAAAATGCTACGCCTAAAAATGATTGCTCCAGTCCAATAAATTCCAGATTACATTTTTACTCAGTGAACATGAAAACGTGTCATGGTTGAGAACTAAGTTGCATACTGCTGTGCTAAATAAAGTAAACTGAAGAAATGTTGTGAATTTCTTAAAAATCATTATTTTTACTGCTTTAAAAAACAAAAAACAAAAACAAAAAAACAGATAATAGATTGAATAAATGATGCCAGAATTTTCATTTTTGGGTGAACTATTGATTAACATATAACCACATCCACACTTATTCTATATGCAACTTGATAGGGCCTTTCACATTTACAAAGGTTAGCCAATTATAACAGAGGTCATTTGCAAACAGAATCTTAAAAGTACTATAACAAAAACAGCCTGTTTCATTCTACAGGCCAGAGAGAGGGTAAAAATTATTATGTAAATGTAAATTATGACTGTGTCAAGCACAACAATTAGACAAGACTAAACAAGCTTGGAAACCCAGTCTTGCGTAAAGATGCGAAAATTGGCCCTCTGTATTGTTGTATCTATCTGCACAGTTATTAATATATATTAAGATTAATATATATATATATATATATATATATATATATATATATATATATATATTAATGTGAAGATCAGGCGCTGACAATAAGGACTGCTCAATGGCTTTGGGACAGCATGAAAGATACTCAGGAAAACTGATGGGATCATCATCACAAAAGTTTAGCATTTGCATGTGTTTAAAGTCTTATCGATTTAAACATGAAAGCAATTTTAGACCATTCAAGCGCAAGAAAATGCAAAGGATAACTCAATTCAGTAGTCGCGCAATGTCTGATAAACAGTTTTCTGTGCACACCCACAGCGTGCACAGAAAGACACCTCTTTGACAGTGTGCAAATGCAGAATTGAGTTCTATTTTGTGACGTTTTCACAAAATGACATTAAAGGATTAGTTTACTTGCAGAACAAAAATTTCCTGATAATTTACTCACCCCCATGCCATCCAAGATGTTCATGTCTTTCTTTCTTCATTTGAAAAGAAATGAAGGTTTTTGATGAAAACATTCCAGGATTTTTCTCCATATACTGGACTTCAATGGGAGCCAGCAGGTTGAAGGTCAAAATTTCATTTTTAATTCAGCTTCAAAGAGCTCTACATGATCCCAGCTGAGAAAAAAGGATCTTATCTAGCGAAGCGATCGGATATTTTCTAAAAACAAAAACAACACATTTATATACATTTTAACCACAAATGCTTGTCTTGCACTCACATCTCGACCTCACACATTACATAGTCATGTTGAAAAGGGCACACGTGAAGTAGTGTTTACAAAGCGAACGTGCAAAGAAAGTGAAACACCCTTTACAAAAAAAGGTAAAACAAAGAAGTCAGACGATTTTGAAGATGGAGGAGAAAATGCGATGGAGTTTTTTTGCCCTACCTTACCTTTTTGAACCGAAGTACACAGGCAAAGAACTAACAACGTGTGACATTTCCAATGTGATTACGTAATGTGTGAAGTCACGCATGCGCATTGCAGAGCTAGTGCAAGATGAGCATTTGTGGATAAAATAAGTATATACATATACACAGAAAATGACCAATCGTTTTGCTAGATAAGACCCTTATTTCTTTACAGGGATCGTGTAGAGCCCTTTAAAGCTGCACTGAAACAGCAATGTAGACCTTCAACCCGTTTGGTCCTATTGAAGTCCACTATATGTATCCTGCAATGTTTTCTTCAAAAACCTTAATTTATTTTCGACTGAAGACAGAAAGACATGAACATCTTGGATGACAGGGGGGTGAGCAAATTATCAGGAAATTTTTTATTCTGGAAGTGAACTAATCCTTTAAAATGCTTGTCTTGGCCAGTATCCTTGTAAACACAGTCAGTTATGTCTTAAGTGAATGTAAACAGTTTGCAGAGGTATGTGTATTCAATGTGTGAATTAGGCCTTTAAGTGTCAACAGCCTAATATATCCCATGTCTGTCATTCATCAAACATCAAAAAAAGAAAAAAAAGAAAAATCACTCACTGATCTTGTTGTATTATATTTACTTGTGCTATAGCTTGCAATTTGTTTATTTGTTCTTATTTTATTTCTGATTGCTGACTTGACTTTAATAAAGTTTGAATATTAGTTAACGTAGTAGTTATTCAAACTTCAATTGATCAAACTTTTTTTTTTTTATTTTGTACCAGACAGAACTACAACAAGGTCAACATCATGCTAAAAACTCCAAGAGCACTGGGTGATATTAGATTTTCATTTGTCATTGTTTAGCTAGTGGCGGCAATTCTGTGATAACAAAGTCAAATATACAGCCAGGGAAATATACAGTCAATGTCATAAACCTGAATTGAAGGCTCATTAACAGTTGCAGTGGTGGCTCACAAAAGCCATATAGACAAAAGCCCACTGCAGCCTGACATGGAAACCATGGGCCCCATAATGACTGTTTGGAATATGTGCCTTGGCATGGATGCATGTTGAGCCGGTTTGCTTTTGTCAGAAGTGTACATCAGTTAGCCTACCTGACTGTGTGCAGAGAAAGTAAATCCCAAGATGTCTGGGTGGATTAGAGTATGCTTCTGGGCATGTTGTCATTTGCCATGGAGGTTGTTTTTTTTGGTTCCTTGCATTTAAACACGAAAACTGAGAGCTTCCTGCGGTGACAGCCCAAGCGACCGTGCTTTAAAACAGAGAAAAGCATCTAAAAATCTGCTGTAGTCTGGTCTGAAGCGCCATGTAGACACCTCTAAGCTTACGAATCAATAGCAATAAAATAGACACTTACTCATATAAACAACTGAAAAATGACCTTTGACAAAAGTCAATGCAGACATGTTTTCTCAATTCCCTTTGGGTCTGTCATCACAATTTGACACACAACAGGGCGAAAAATTCCCTAGGCTTTCCCGAATGACCTTTTTCAAGAGAATACCAATGGATTTCAAGCACAACAATTAGACAAGACTGAACAAGCTTGGAAACACTGTCTTGCATAAAGATGTGAAAAATGGTCCTCTGAATCTTTGTATCTATCTGCACTGTTCATTCATGTTTATATGTTGTTGGCATTGCTATTTAAACAACAATTAAAGGATTTCAAAAATTAGTCAAACAATTATACTTCCATAATGATATATTTCCATGTGAAACAAGAAAAAAACAAAAATACAGCAGGACTTGTTTTTATCCTTGAAGATTGGATCATCAAAAAAAGCACTGAATAGAGCAAGACCTGAATACCAGTTTGCAGTTTATTATGGAGAGGAAGAACATTTTGTTTCAGGAACTGAGTCATATAGTTAAGATCAAGTTCACCCTGAGAGCACCTCAAAATATATATGACAATAAATGTCTTTGAAGTGGTCACACTTATAAAAAAAAAAAGCTACAAATGATCAGATTACACATTTATCATGTGTGATATGCATCATCTTAATCAGTTAGAATGCTAATGAAAACAGTTCATTGTATTATTTATGCAATTGTGATTGCAGTAAATGCATTTATACCACCTCTGAGTGGAACAGTTTGTGTATATGTAAATGCCACTTAGATGCAGCTTCTATGCCACCTCTGCAGTGCAAAATGGATTTTGCTGATACTGATTTCATTTGATTGGTAGCAGCCCTATAGCGTCTTATCATTCTAATTGAATTTATTGATTAAATGTACGAATTTAACACACAAAAAAAATATGACATACATTTAATAAAGATAGAGAAATTGCCTTTATTAAGTTAAAAATCTCCAGGAAATCAAATTAGAAGAGAAGACTAAGCGATTTCTGAGAAACTCTGTTGAAAGTGGATTGGACCGAGCAACAAAACACACTTGTAACCAATCACCAGTAAGGGGTGGGTCCACTTGTGATAGGGGAGGTGCTTGTGTTGCATAGCATATTTATGAATTTTGGGGTGGAGCAATAAAGCTGGGGTGTGATCATTTTGGGTAATGGTGTGTTTGTTGTGGTGATTTCAAATATTAACAGTGTTTCTCAGAAATTGCTTACTGCACCGTTAATGGAGAAGTTCGTTCATGTCACTGCTGTGAACTAACACATCAAAGAACATGAAGAGCATGAAAATCTTTATGAATCAGCTGTTCACGACAGGCCTAAATCAGCTAAGGGACTAGCACAAAAACACTCTGAGCAAAATAGTCTAATCGTTTTTATCAACAGAATTCCCCAAAATATCAAGATACATTTTTTGTCAATACTGCATGGACACCCCTAGTGAAGGGACAGATTCTTGCACAACAATGTGACTTTTATTACATTAACACATCACATTACTGTATTCCCTGTTGAAAAAAAAACAGCATATGCTGGTTAGGTATGTTTTGAAGCATGGCTATGGTTTGAGCTGGTTTAAGCTTGTTTAAACTGGTCCTTAGCTGGTCATGTGCTGGTCCTAAGCAACTAGCTCCTGCTCATGACCAGCTAAGGACCAGCTTAAACCAGATCAAACCAGTAGCCATGCTGATTTTTTTCAACAGGGTTAGCTATTGGAAAGATATTAGAAAAGCTGCATTAGTTACAGTACAAAAGTAGCCTAAAAATTTTTTCTCGGTTATCTGGGTTAGATGACATACTAAAGTTGTTTCAAATTCTGGGCAAGTTCTTAATATTTTGATAAAAGACTACCAAGACAACCATTTTTTCTTTAAAACAGGGTGCACTACGAATACTACACAACATGGGTTATATTCTGATGTGTCGCTGAAACTGTAGACAAATGACTGGTTCTTCATGATAATAATGGTCATTCATGATATTTTGTTTATGGGGTTGTTTTGACACTTGGGGTATGAATGTACATCATGTTCTTTGGCACAATTTACTGTAAGGCATATTATGAAACAAAAACTGTAAGAAAAAGAGTTATTTAGGCAGACTTGTTCATAAGGAACATTTGATATAATACTGTTGACAAAGTGAAGAAAACTTGAACGCACTGATCTTTAGCCTCCCTTGAAGCAATGTGGCAAGACATGATGCGTTCATAACGTAAAATGATGAAGAGAGGTATTATTGAATGAGCACATTAAATGGGATGGGAACACCCCAGGCGTGAAAGGTTTAAAATAATCAGAGATGCCTAAAGGGGACCTTTACGTCTTGAGCTCTTTTAAGCGTCCATTTAAGCATTTTCAATGTTTATATTGTTTGGGCCTTCATTTGTGGTTTTGCACTCAAGTTCCTGCTTCAAATACCTAAGGCGAAGTCAGTGTGATTCTCATAAAACTGAAGAGGCACCACAGTTACGTGGGAAATTGGATTATTCACAAAAGTGTAATGGTACTGGTCATAGTAATAATTAAATTAATAAAAAACTTGGAATAGCTTGAGACAGTAATTATAACAAAGAAAACAGGAAGTTAGCACGGCGTTGAGATGTGTGATGGGCACAGTGCACACACACCAAGTGTTTCACTTCCTGCCCAAGTGAAGTTGGTTAATATTCTTAGGACTGTTTCCTTCTGAACCAGTTTCACCAATGAACTCTGGTTAAAGGGATAGTTCACTTTGAAATTAAAATTTGATATCTATCAGCTTACCCCAAGGGCATCCAAGATGTAGGTGTCTTTTTTTCTTCAGTAGATCCAATTTTGATATTTTTAGGTCAAACCGTTCTAGTCTGTCAGTCACTGTCTCTATAAGAGGGAAAAAGAACATGCACAGAGAAGTCCAAATTAAACAATTCCCCATGGTAACTACACATTGATGACCTAAGACATGAAACGAGCGGTTTGTGTGAGAAAACGAACAGTATTTATATCGTTTTTTACCTCTTGTACACAACCATGTCCAAGTGATCTGAGTGCGCGCACGCATCCGGCGTGTGACGTGTGTGCGCGCACTCTGGCTTAGTCTGCGCAAGCGCCGGAAAGCGCCGGAAGTGATTTCTCGCGCGTATACGTCACCCATTGTTTACACAGAGATTTCTGAAGTGTTACCTTTCACTGTGAAAATCTAAACATATTTAGACGTACAGGACATGGCAATGGAAGACGATTTTGACGTCTTACCTACAATATCTGTTCTGTGTAAACAATGAGTGACGTATACGCGTAAGAGATCACTTCCGGCGCTTGCGCAGACTAAGCCAGAGCGCGCACACACACGCCACACACCGGATGCGTGCACGCACTCAGATTACTTGGACATGGTTGTGTACAAGAGGTAAAAAAACTATATAAATACCGTTCGTTTTCTCACACAAACCGCTCGTTTCGTGTCTTAGGCCATCAATGTGTAGTTATGATGGGGAATTGTTTAATTTGGACTTCTCTGTGCATGTTCTTTTTCCCTCTTATAGAGACAGTGACCTATACCTGCCATTATATGACTGACAGACTAGAACGGTTTGACCTAAAAATATCAAAATTGGATCTACTGAAGAAAAAAAGACACCTACATCTTGGATGCCCTTGGGGTAAGCTGACAGATATCAAATTTTAATTTCAAAGTGAACTATCCCTTTAAGTCGGGTACTATGCTAATACAACTGGATAATGGGAAACAGAGGAAGCTTTCTTCAACATCAAGAACCGATGTTTTCCCAGAGTAGACTCCTGGGCGGCTCACAGCTGATTCCCATCTAAACCACAACTCAGTTGCAGAATCTGGTGACATTAGGATGAATTAGGCTACAAATTTAAGGAAATTCTATGATTGACTTTAAACTAATAGGGACTTTTTTTTTACGTCCACTGTACATGATTTTTGTGGCATTTACAAAGAAAATCTCACTATTACTGCAGCTTTGCTTACACATGGGCTTAGGGTGTGAACCATCTTCTAACTCTAAGTAGTAAATATGAAAGGTAACTCATCCCACACTGTTTGTTACAACCATGAATGATAATGTAAACCACACACAATGTCCTAGAACCATCACACACTTTTGCACAGCCATGTAACATTTACATTTTCAAAAGCAAATGCAAACATCTAGTTGCTATACCTATCTGAGTGTTTTTATTTTATTTAGATATGAGGATAAGTTTTTGGTTTGAGAACAGAGGGAAATACCACATTTCCCTGGCATTGCACATGCTCAAGATCACACCAGCAATGGTCAGGAAGTTAAGAACGGTTGTGTAACACCTCAGGTCTCTTCTACAAGCATTCTGCAACAACATTGTTCTATCACTGACATTACCACCACCATCTAAGTTGTCAAAAAACAAATCTACAGTGACAGAATACCAATATCATGACCTTAACAATCATAACAGTTTTTGTTTTTTGTCACATCAGATCTATTTGAATTGTAAATTTCACTTTAATATTGAACTGACAGAGTTAGGAGGTGCAGAAGTGGGGAGAGTATGCAGATGCAGATTGCAACAGCAGATTTGGTAAGAACACCTATGTGATTTCTAAAGTAAACTGATTCAGCAAAAGTTAGTCACAAGACACACATAGGCCTACTGTAAATAAAACTCTGAAGTCTAAAGGGCTTTATTCACAGTGCATCTGCAAAATGTATCTATTTTATTTACCGGTGTGAAATCAAAGATGAAAACTGCACAATTCGGAGGTTTTTTTTCTTGAGAAGGGTTAAGTGACTAACATTAAAAAATGACTTCCTCTTTCTGGCCCAGCCACAGTTTCCTCTCCTCTACAACAGTCGCACATTTACCCCGTGTACGTTGTTACTGACGAAGTAACACTCTGTGGCCAACCTACATTCTCAACATCCCGGTTTACATTTATTATAACTTCAGAATTTTGGGCAATATTACAAAAGTATGCTTAACATTTTTAGTGATTGAAAAACGGCGGCACTACCTCAGAAGGAGCAAGAGAGACAAAAGAAGATGGGAATGTTTTTCTGTGGGAATCTATGTGCATGCTGTTCTCTGCATGTGTGTGACAATACTGATTGCAAAAAGCACCCCCTGTCCCAACACACAAATATCAAGATACTTGCAAAAGTACAAATGATGCCACAACTTTAATTTACAGAAATGAATAATCATTGAAGCAATGAAACAATCATTTTTTGGTGCCAAATACTAATACCAAGACGGTTCACTTGTAATAATATGAATGGAAGAAATTGCAAAGTGCAATATGGCCACATAAGTCTATAAAAGAGCCAGTTGTCAACTGATAAAGTCGCATTGCAATTCCTGCTTTTCCATCTCCAAATGTAAGACCTCTTCAAATAAAAATGATTAAATAATAACTAGTGTGATGTGGGAGCTTGCCAGCATATTACTATCTGCTTACTAAGGTTATCACAGTGTTTTTTTAGCATGTTGCTAAGGTATAGGTTTAGTAGCTGCTGAAGTATTTTGAATGCACACGTCACAATATCCCTCATTTACATAATTCTCACCCAAGGCGTATGCAAAAAACAAGAGGAGGCGAAGCTTGGTTGAGTTGTGTTACTAGTGTGTTGTCGCCATGTCCAAAAGACGCTGTTTCTCAGATCTAATATACTGATACACACGCAGCTGTTTACATTTGTAGACATAACCAACTGTGTTTATGTGAGCTTTGTGTGTTTTTGACATAACTTTGTGCTCATTTGACAGTTAACGTGTCTGTGCTTAGAAAACCGTATATCAGAAGGCTTTTTAAAAACATAAGAATAAACTTATCATGATGACAAAGAACTGGAATTTCACATGAGAGTGAGCGTGATAGAGATGATTATCAAAAACTAACAGATGATTTGTTTGTTGTTGGCGGAGTAACCAAGGCAGGAGCTGTAAAATCACAG
The DNA here is from genome assembly GCA_021397915.2 of Tor tambroides. NCBI lineage: Eukaryota > Metazoa > Chordata > Actinopteri > Cypriniformes > Cyprinidae > Tor > Tor tambroides. The sequence continues at coordinate 148,215 of JAFVLL020043005.1, forward strand.
CCCTGTTCTGGGAAAGGGGGCGGGGATCAGCAACTCATTTGCATTTAAAGACACACACACAAAAACAAAATGTTTTTGCTTCCACTAGGTCTGCCCCCGACTAGATTTTTCTAATTGACTAGCAGTCGATCATTTAAGCATTAGTCAACTAATTGCACATTTATATTAATTTAATTAATTAAATATATATTGAGCCTTTAATATATAGACTATTCTGCGCTCAAGCAAAAAGTAATGACTATGAATGCATTGGATAAAATAGCAAGGACATATTTTAATTTTTTATTAATAAACTAGTGTTTTCTGAGTTAGTATCTGTTGCAAAGTTGAAGCTGATGATACTGATTCGCCATCTCTGCATTTCATATGTATTACATAATCAGAGAGGTTCTGTTTTCGATTTACACAGGTTCTCTTTAAAGTAGACATTTCAAGCTTTCTATATATATATA
>JAFVLL020043006.1:0-46063 GCA_021397915.2 Tor tambroides
ACTTTTTCTTGCAAGTGTAGATGTGTCAACTTTAGGTAGCATGCTCACCACAATTCTCTTCAAAATGCTGCTCCGCCATAAAAGCAGCTGATCTGAAAGATACAACTGACTCTATATTCTTAAAAACAAAGGTTTCAAAAGGTCCCGAAAGGGTTTTTCGCAAATATGGCATGGAAGAATACTTTGGGTTACCCAAAAAAACCTTTCAGTGAACAGTTCTTAAAAGAACCATCTTTCTTTACGTAAAAGTACATTTTTATAATCTAAAGAACCTTTTTCCACTATAAAGAACCTTTTGCTGAATGGAAAGATTCCATGGATGTTCAAGGTTCTACATGGAACCATAGATGCCAATAAAGAACCTTTTTCTTTTTTTTAAATGGCCACACAGTTTACTCAACTGCCTGCTCTAGTGTCCATATATATGTCACTAGCATGATCCCATGATTTAGCTATGTGTGTTCAAAGACATTCAGAGCAAGTAGGAGGGAAAGACATTTCAGATTCTATATATAGTACTCAAAGGATCTGGAAAGACCAGCTGGAACACAAACAACGACATCAGAGCGTAGACATTCTATAGTCTTCATATATTACCAAATAGGGATGTATAGTTCAATAGACCAAAATGACTAATGGCTTTATCTCCTTGGCCGGTACAAAGGCAATCTAGGATATTTGCTGCCTGGAGCTCTATAGGTTGAGTAGGAAGTTTTTCTTACACATAGTGATCATATTTCTCATTGCCAACATAAACAAATATTTCAGAGGCCCAAGTTAAAGGTGATGTGTATATTTTTCTGATGAATACTTTCTCCTATTTGGATCTTTTAAGTGGGGGAAAAAAAAAAATCATTTTTGTTCACTTCCATGCAATGGCAAGTCTCTCTCATTTGAATCACATGACTGCCTTTTTTACCTTCAAAGGCTGACTACAGCACAAGCAAATTGCATTCAATCAGGCTGTGAAGGAACACTTCATTAGTTGGACCTAATTAACAAATATGCCCCTTCACGAGTCCATTTGAATGAGTCTGAAGAAGAAAGGCAAGGCAACTAAACTAATAAATGAATAAAACTTGTTGGTGAACTAATTCAAAAGATTTGAGTCACTGAACAAAGTTGATTGAACTAATTATTGACACACTCAACACAAGAAATGTACAGAAAAGGTAACCAAGTGAATCAATGAACAAATCTTATTAATGAACTGATTCAAAAGATTTAACCCACTGAATGGTGAGTGAATAGTTTGAGTCATTCATAACATGCCAAAAAAACTGAGAAGGTAATTCAACAAATCAGTCAATAAATCTTATTAGTGAAATGATTCAAAAGATTCAACTCACTGAAATGCAAAAACCTACAGAAGAGGTAACTAAAACGAATAAATGAACACATCTTGTTGATTAATTGATTCAAAATATTTGAGTCACTGGATAAAGACAAAAACAAGAAACATACAGATAAAAAGTAACTAAACAAAATTTATTAGTGAATTGATTTTAAAAAAAATTAAACTTACTTAAACTGGGTGAATGAACACGAAAAAACTGAATGAAAGGTAAGTAAAAAAATAAATAAATAAAATTAAAAAAATCAATGAACAAGTCTTATTGGTGATCTCGTTCAAAACTCTGAAATAGAAAAAATAACTATAGAAAAGGTAACAAAATGAAAAAATCTTTTTGATGAACTGATTCAAAAGATTACAGACACTGAATAAAGCTCAGTGATTGATTCAATGCCTCACTGAGAGGAATCAAAATCCCCACCACAAGTCATTATTATTGCAATTTCCATTAGTGACACCAATTGTACACAAGAATGAAACATTTTGCCTTAAAGAAATGTGTCAGACTACACAATAAAGCCGCATCTGACATCTTAGACTAGATGTTTTCTCACACCTTTTAATTCACAATGAATTTCCTCTGGCATTTCCAGTAACTGTCCCCTTCAGCATGCTGACTCTCCCCACAGTGAACTGGCACCATAGACACGTGCTCGCCGCTGGCGTCTCACATTAGCTCTCTACAGCTCATGGCTGGCCTTTGAGTCTAATGATTCATTTACTCTCCCACTTAACCTCACTTGCCTATATTTACAATCACCCAGAGACTGTAACTTCATTTTCCAGCCTTTGGAATTCAAATCAAGTCCAGTCTCGCGGACGTGCCTAAACTCGTCCAAGCCCGTGTGCAATGAACCCGCTGTGAACCGCTGCAGTCATTTCCGACCCCTTGTGAAACCAGGCTAAGCTGTCGACAGAAATGAGCAATCGTAACGAGAGAAGAAGAGACTTTGGAGAAGGTGAATTTGTTGTGATTGGAGCTGTCTGACCTGCACAACCTTCTGTTATCTAAGACACATTTATGATGTGAGTCGTTCTGCAGGCTGAAATTTGTCCCAACTCTCTTAGCTGCCAAAAAATCCCATTCTTAAGTATTTTTATCTACTTTTTCCAGTAAAAATATCTAAAAATCCTTCAAACAGACACATTCACATAAAAAACAACACAGAATAAGATTTCGACTTGTTTCAGAGAGTATATTTTTAGTATGAGTGTATTTTGTCTTACTGCAACTGTCAGATATTGTATTTTAAGTTAAAAACAAGTGTAAAAAAAATATGAAAATAAGTCTGAAAATAAGTAAACTTATCTTGACTGATGGCATTTTAGATGTTTTTACTGGAAAACAAGACAAAAAAAATTAAAACCTAACTAAATATCAATGTTTCTGGTCCAAATTTTTTAGCCTGTGTCTGTCAGCAATGTCATATTTGTGTTCATGTGGCATTTGTCTCGTTTCTTCCATCATTTCTCAGACCAGAGCTAGTTATCTGCCAAGTCTGGACAGTGCAAATGGTCTGAGCATTTGTTTTTTTGTGGCAGAGGTTAGACAGCAGCCACATCTAAATATGGGCGTGAAGATTTATGAAATAGCAAATATCCATCTGACAAGGGCTTGAATTATATAAATTGCTTGGATTTCAACTGAATTTGTATTGGGATGTCAACATGATATCAAAATTGACCCTATTTATTTTCATAAGGCACAATCGTAGACTTACTGTGACAATTTGCTGCACCTTATTTTAAAAAGATTCAATACATGTACAATCTTTAATTTAAAAAAAAAAATATAGAATTTTATAATTTTTACTTTTACTCAGGGGTCTAACTACGATGTACATTGGGGGCGTGAGTGGTGAGTGGAGCAAAACAAAATAAAATAAAATAACATTTTAAAAAGTAAAAACTTTCTATTTACTCTTTCAGAAGAGAGGTTTCTTTACTTTTCAGGGTTATTTTTACAATGAAAACGGCTTTTTACACTGACTTAAGTAATTTCTGTAATAAAACGGGAGGAATCCAAAGGCCAGCTCTGCATCACTCATTGTCATTTTCATCTTTTATCTAATGACAGGAAATGAATTGCATCCATTCTTGGATCATGGGGTCGGAAATTCCTCAGTGATTCTGGCGAGGGAAGTTGTTACACGTCTCTAAACAGATCTCGAGCATTTTTTGAGCCTTAATCGCAGTTTAATCAAGGGAGCTTCAGGGTGTCATAGCTGTCCTCCCAAATCAGACGTGATCTATCAGACAAAAAGCCCTGTCCTGCCTTTTTTTTTTTTCACTTGATGATCTCAAAGAGAACACATCCCAAGACATCCTGTAGTTTCTACAAACCACACAGCATAAAAAATGCTCAAGTGTTGCTGAACGCCAGTGTGCACTGATCTGCAAAGCAAACTCAGAGCTCTTAAAAAAAAAAAAAAAAAAAAAACACGCACCCCTTCGCACCTCTGGAATTTCCTGTGGGTGCAAAAAAGTGGCACAGCAGTAGGTAGAACTAGCTGCCCGACACAAACACACATCACCAGTATACACAATAATAGCTGCCATATGGAGCTCAAAGATGATGGAGAGGACTAATCAGCGGCTCTGCTCCAAAACCCAGTGAGCTGCCTATGTAGGCTGTATTTTAAGGCATCACACACTCTTAAACATAAATGTTCCAAAGTGGGATTGATAGCGATGCCATAGAAGAACCATTTTGGGTTCCCTAATGAACTTTTCAGTGAACAGCTCTTGAAAGAAACATTCTTTTCTTAGTGTGAAGAACCTTTTTCCACTATAAAGAACCTTTTGTGGAATAGAAAGGTTCCATGGATGTTAAAGGTTCTTCATGGAACGAAAGATGAACATACAGAACATTTATTTTTAAGAGTGCAGAACACCAAGACATAATCATGCGGCGTTCAAAGATACCTCATTTTGGTCAAATTATGAGGCGGAATATCCAAAATGCATTGTGACAAACGCAGTTCAATACAAAAAAGTATTAAAAATAGTTGTTATTAAAAATTATTTAATAAAACTAATAAAGAATACTATTTTACACAGTATTTGTGTGTGCATATTTTTACACTAAATAAAGTGTCACATTGCTAGTTTAGCAATATGTCAACACCAAACTACTGAAATCAATTTACCGTTGCTCAAAATCCAGTAATTTCAATAGGAATCTGTGCAATTGGGAGTTTCATCGGGGTGGTTGTTGGGGGGTGTTGAGCAGAAAAAGTTCCCCATACAAATTTCATCTGTGTTTAAGTTGGTCACACAAATTCCCCTCTTTGACCAAAAGAAAGCTGATATCAACAATGGAGGTTTTTGAATGTGAATGACCTTAAGTCATATCACCTGTTTCTGCCGATGTAGAGTGTCCCAAATTAATCACTTTGAGGTGACATTTAAGGTTGGGATGCTGTCTTAGAAGGTGTCATCCTCATAGGCATATAATAAAGGCAGCTCACCAGGTTTGGACCAGAGCCGAACAAAATATCCCCAGCTATTTGCTAATCACAAACGCCCTTCAAAATGGGACTATCGTACAGGAAAGGTTGAGGGGCTTAATTTTGGGGAGGGTATTATAGAACAAGGTACGAGTTGGCCAAGCCAAACATGTCCTGGGACAGCATGCAGTTGTTTTTTTTAGATTCCAGAGTACGCCAATACCCTTCCTCTACCAGAGGGGCTTGTCTACTATCAAGGAAATAAATGTCCTCTGTGATAAGATTTGTTTGGTTTCCAGACAGAAATGTGATGGTGGGTTTGACAAAAGGAGCCTAACCTGTTCAAGCAGACACAACCATTTAGGGAAGTTCTGAAGGCTCACAACCTTGTTCTCAAAAGCACAAGTCTCTCACAACACAATTTCAGTGTTACAGGCATTCATTTTTATGCAAAACCTGTTAAAAAGAAACATTTGTGAGTGTCTAATATGACAAATCAAGCATGCTTTGTTTCTTACCTTAACCTCACATTTCCTGTGGCAGGCTAACCGGCAAACTGCAAAGAGACAAAGAAAAAGAAACAAGTCATTATGTTTACATATATTTTATAAATTCAATTGTGCGTTTTAGAAACTATGTTTACTATTACTCAAGGGTGTAATTAGGATTTAAGTAAATTGTGGGATTTCTTCAGCAAAATAATAAAATTTAAAAAAAATAAAAATGTACTTATATACTTAAAAAATACTATAAATATATTTTATTATATAACTTTTGTTTACCATTATTGAGAGGCCTAACTAGGATGAAAGCATTAAACACATTGTGGGCTTGAGCAGAAAAAAAATAAAAAATAAAATAAAAGAGATGTTTTCTTTTAACATGTTCTTTCTCATCTTTTTGCACTACAAAACTTGTTTACTCTGTTCTCTGTCAAATAACATTTGCCTTAGAAACTTGACATTGTGCAGCACCCTTCACATCAGACTCTCACATCCCGCCTTTCTGTTCACCACAGTGGTTGAGCTCAAGCAGGGCCGCAACCACCATAGACACTGAGGACGACATGTTCCCCACAAGATCATTCAGATTAGCGGTTGATCATTACGGGTTTTCAAAGAACATCATCTGTGATTCATGTGAAATGGAGGAAATCCTTCAGACGTTTATAACTGATGTAAAGCTGCTCAACACAACAAAAGTTGTTTTTCCTCACTGTTTATATTATCATTTCTGGACAGAGTCATAGACCACCAGTGAAGAAAACTGGATGAGACTTGCTATTCTTCAGCAAATATTTGCAATAAACATTGTAGTGCATTCACAACTGTTAATATTTTGGTCTTGTATTGTCAGATCTTATGATAATTCACTGTTTTGTAAACTTCAGCCTGCTAAATTCACACTCTGTGACAATTTATCAGACAAAATACTTACAAAAACTATTTTTATGGGATTTGTTTTTTCCTCAGAAGGTTAGAAAAATGTTGGCTTTTATTACTCAAATTTGGTAAATTACAGAACAAATTATCTAGTGTCTGAGGCATTATTTAGCTCATGATGGTTCAAGAGCTACCTGCTGAAATAAAATAAAATAATCTAAAATAAATGTAAAATTCTAAAATAACTGTAATGTAAATAAAAATTAAAATCAAAATGACCATAAATAAATAAGTTAGAATAGAATAGAATAGAATAGAATAGAATAGAATAGAATAGAATAGAATAGGGAAAATGGAGACTATTAGCAGACTTGCATTTTAGCAATAAATACAGATATTCCAAATCACTCAATATTATTCAATGAAATCACAGCTGTCCTCAATTAATTATTTGTTAGTCAAATGCCATTTAGAAAACTGATGCAGTCCAAATAGTCTTATAGATTCTCAGAGTATCTGTGGGGCCCAGAGAACATAAAGAACCTCCTATCCGAGTCCATTCCTTTCCACCTCATACAGGTACAGCACACTTCAGCAAACAGCAGCCCAAACGCTCCTGCTCTTCTTACACAGAGCCCACTCTGTTCCCCGTGTCTGACCTGCCATTCCACAGAGAGGGGCGGAGCCTCAACAACAGAGGGTCTACACACAACCAGGGTTTTTTAGTCACTAAGGTGATGAAATGTTTCCAAAGCCACACCTAATATCTCTCAGACTCCTCTAACGGCAGAGAAAGACAACTACAACTTTTTTATGTCTTTGTGTCTATTTTCTAAAACTTAGTAAGCTGCTGCCTTGTTACATAATGCCTACATAAGGAATGAGAGGTTACGTTTCAGTTTTCTGATTTTTCCTAATACGGTGCAAAATAACAACAACAACAACAAAAAATTCTTAGTCTGTAATTTATGTCATTTAGTCTCATTTTAATGGAAGCTTGTTTCCACCACAGGATAATGAGAAAAGGTAATTGTGACTTTTTCTCTCACAATTCTGACTTTACATTTCATATAAATTATATCACTTCTAAGTCAAAGAAAATCAGAATTATGACATATAGACTTGTAATTACTTTTTTTTTTTTTATTCCATGGAGGAAACAAAGAAACAGAATTGAGTATAAACTTAGAACTGCTAGAAAAATAAGTCAGAATAAGTCAGTTTATATCTAACAATTCTGTTTATATCTCACAGTTCTGAATTTTTGTTTTCGCAGAATTGCGATAAACAACAACAAAAAAAAGTCCAAACTATGATTTTTATCCTGTGGCAGAAACAAGCTTCCAAAAATTTTCCAGTATTGGATCCAAAATAAATTTTGTTGAGAAGCAGTAAGTCATGAGGCATTTATTTTTAGACAACATATCTTGTAAAAATAATGTTTATTTTTCTTATTTTATTTTATTTTTTTATCTAACATTATTTTTAGACAATATATCTTGTAAAAAATAATGTTTATTTTTCTTACTTTTTTTTAATCTAACATTATCTAAATTTAGTGGGGTGTTCGTGTCTTATAAGCGTCGTGTCTTACCGACCCTTTTCAGTGTAGCTATGTGAACAAATAAACCGCTGCAGACGTGACTGAATATGAATGCATGGTGATTTTCTATTCCAAATGAGACGTATGAAGATTTATTATTTTGACTACTGGTATAAATTAATACATTATTGTCACTGAAACTGAGTTTTAGAAAAACAGTGGTCAAATATCGAAGCTAGAGCCTTTAATCTTTCTAATGATGCACAGTTTGTCCATTTCAAGTAAAAGTGTGATGTTTTAAATTGCTGTGAAATTGAAACATCGACGATCTTTGCGTGTTTAGAGGTTAAAAGGTTTATTTATGATGTTAAAACAGAACTAAAATACTTCAAACATTAAAATCTGAACTGCAAAACAATTCAAATCCTCATTTATGCATATTTGTATATCTTACTGTCTTACACAACTTTACAACTCAAAATTTTTTTCTGCTCTAAGGATGTTCAGATATTCTGCAGAACAAGACAGAAACATTGATTAAGAACATGAAAAATGTTTTCTTAATCAGCATTTTAGTTATTTTACATTATTAATATTTGCTAGGCAGCAAGACTGTACTCTAGGAACGTTCCTATACGGCCTTAAAATGCTCCCTATGTAGGCAGCTCACTATGTTTTAGAACAGAGCCCATCTTCCTCCTTGGCCCTCTATTGAAGTCCAGGTCACAGCATGAAAACACTGGAGGCTACTACTACTCACAAATTAACTCAATCTCAGATGATTCTTTTAAGAGTGTGAATCTAAAGTGCTTTGGGAAAATCCAGAATTTCAAAGAGTTTAAAAATATTTGCTTATTCTGGAGCAGACTGTACCTCATGTAATATTGCCTTTTTCCTGTCTTGGTTCACATATTTCTCTGCATACGTTATATTTGCAGTGTTTATTTTCTTAACTCATTGGTTTAGTCTTTGAGAAAAGTAGTGAGCGTCTCGATAGGGTAAAACTGAGCATGAGAGCCTTTCAGGAGTCACAGAAAAAAAAAAAAAAAAAAAAAAAAAAAAACCCACTATTTTGGCTTCGGGTCCACATAGTTATTGGCTTTTTCATTTCAGGATATTTTCATTAGCATGTGATCCTCCTGTTTGGGAGTGTGTCGGATATGAGACAGTTTAAAGAACTGATGAGTGTTTCATTCTGATGTGGCTTAGTGGCTGAAAATCTGGACTAGTTATGCAAAAAGGTTGCAGGTTATGCATTTGGCAGACGCTTTTATCCAAAGTGACTCACAAGGTGTGCATTCATCACTTTGTTAGGTTGTGTGTTCCCTGGGAATCAAACCCACGACCTTGGCATTGCTAGTGTCATGCTCTAATAGTGCTACAGGAACATCTACCCCAGAAAAAGGTGATTCATGAGCTGCCATCATTGAGAGCAAAGCACTTAACCCCGATTGCTCCAGAGGATTGTACCTGTAAAACAAAGTAAAAAGCAAAAAGAGGCCATGCTTTAACAGTGATTCTGCATGTGTAAGAGGTGTTCATCGGATAATACGATAAAAGTCATCAATGGTGAATAAGTAAAATGCATTTATAAATAAATAAATCAGCATAAAAACCAAAACATAAATTTGAGAGAAACGGACACTGCTAAAGTGATTGGCGAGTTAAGAATGAATGAAACGCCTTTGCCCATGTTCACTCCGTCTCAAATCGCGCTCACGGAAAGAGCTTGAGAAACAGTGTCTCTTCTGCGGCTTTTTCATAACCTCTGTCTAAATTCAAAAACGAAACTAAAATTAAATCATCTTTGAGAGCAAGGGGGCCCCACGCCACTTGCGTACTTTGCGTAAAGGGACGATCGGCTCTGGTGGCAGCTGATACGTATCTTATGAGAGTCAGAAAGTCTATCAGTCCACCTAAAGAAGGAAAATTCATGTTTATCAAGGTACCAAGTTGATGCAATGAGCAGCAGTGAAGAAAAACAAATGACTGGATTTGACAACATTTACCACGTTAGTTGTATTAATTCTTCGAAATATGGTTAAGAAGATTGAGATACTTAGTAGCCAGCAAACTATATATTGTGAAAAAAAATGGTATAGGATTTTTTTAAACAATTTTCATTCAGAAGTAATTAAAAACGTCAAGTATAACAATAAGCTAAAAGTGAAGTAGAAAGACTAGAATAGTATTTTCTTGTACTTACTGCAATAATCTTTTACCATTTAAAAAAAAAATGACAATGTATACAAGCAGTACTATATATACTATTCTTTGAGTGTCTAAAAAATACTATACTTAATACTTCTAAACCAACACACTGTAAAAAATGTTTTTTGAAACTGTAAATACACAAAGATTATTGGAGTAGGTTTTTCTACTTCAAAATTCTACTTTCAGTTTCTTTGTAACTATTTGATTACACAGATACAGATTTTACAGCGATTTATGATTGAAAAAAGTCATTTTTCCAGTGCATTTCTGCTAGTTTCTTCTCTGCTGTGCGATTATTTGAATATGTTTTTCCACATCTATTATTGCCAGTCATGTTTCTTTTCACCAACAGACACACAAACGTGCCCCATGTGGGCTTCCCGGCACGTTTCTGCGCACACGAGCCTTGAATAAAAGACCAGGACTACCATATTGGGTGTGAAAGTGCATTGTGGGGACCGTACTTGGGTTTGCCTTGTTCGGAAGTCAGGTCTTCGTGTATAAACACTGAGAGAGGCAGGAGAGAGAGAGGTGCAGGGTGTGTGAAAGAGATGTAGGGAGAGAAAGAGGATTAGGAGGGGGCTGCTTAATATCTGACACAAGGACTTAAGAATGTTCAGAAAGAGAGAGACGAGGAGGAGGAGCATGGTTGGCTTTTCCCATGCTGGCCTTTTGTAATGAGCAGCGGTCCCAGAGGGCTGGGCCGTGCCGGGTTACACAGAGAGCACAATCACAGAGCCGGACCACGAGTTTCCTCACACACAAACACACTGGACGGCACTCGAGCAAACACGCACACTCGGACCACTTCAAAATGCTATGGTCATTCTCTCAAACCGAATGAGTCCCCTGAGTGCCGCAGTGCCAAATGAGGCTTTAGTGCTTTGGCACACTCAGCACTTACAACGGAACAAATGTCAAACGCTGGCAATTTTGCTATACTGTGGCAGATAACTGCTTGATGTTATGCACACTTGAGAGAGACAGATATATATAGTTTTGAGCACATTTTGAAAATGTCTGCTTTTTTGCTTGTTTGTTTTTTAATGAAAGCCAATGGGGTCCAATGTTCTTCAAAATAGCTTCTTTTGACTTTTTCAAATTTTTGTTTTGGGGTTAACGATCTCTTTAAGATGTGGAAATGTTAACTACTAAAGTAACATCAACTTTAAAAAAAAAACATAAAAAACAGGTAACACCCGTAACTCCAAAGGTAAAACAGATGGATGGATGCATGGATGGATAAATAAATATTTTAAAAAGACATTGACAAAAACTGTAAAACATTCCAAATAATAATTAAAACAGAAATAATCATCTGTGATGTAATTCACTGAACCATCCAACAATATGCTGTACCACAAGGCTATAATATGTATACACCACCTGTTCATTAATTTTCCTGCAAAACTGACAAAACTTTTGATCACAAGTCAACGCAAGCACCAAGTACACTGTACTCCCATTCACCATTCTACAGTTAAACCACAAGCCATCCCACAGTAAACTGACAACACTAGTGTAAATATTGAACTGTGTGCTGTTTTCTGCACTGAACTCACTATTTTGGGAACCTCTGGCATTATGATTGACAACAATGTTCACTGTGTGCTTTAATGTCTGTGATGCATCAAACTGTCAGGTGAGGAGCACAAAACATTTCACAGATAAACGTCATATTTAATCATCATCTATCTAAATGAGGACACATCACAGACTTTTAATGTTTCTATTAGTGTTGTTAATCGATTAAAAACAAAACTAATTAATCGCACATTTTTTCTGAAATTAAATTGTGATTAATGCTATCTAACATTTTTAAATATAGGGTAGAGTGGGGGAAAACGCCCCCCTACTATTTTACCCAACATAACCACAAGATAAATTCAAGATAAATTTTTATTGTAACTATGGACTACGTTGACAAGAGTGATGTAGAAGTTTTAATCATGAAGCTTACGCTGGTGATGTACCAGAGAGAAAACAGATTTCACAGTAAATGATCACATTTTCAGCAGTAAGAAAAAAATTGTTTTAAAGCTTGTTGTTTTGTAACACATCACAGTTATATATGATATGAGAACAGTAGGGCCTGTAGATAGGGAGTACGTGTTATTTAATAAAAATATAATTCTTTTTTCAGAATGAATTTTTTTCCTCAAACACAGTCAGTGGGGTAAAACGTCCCCAGGGGGCAATGGGCAATTACTGTAGTTATTCTGTTCTGAACATCAAATCCTTTGTTTTTCCATCAAATGTTTTCTAACTAGTTGGTTGAATAAAAATATTTGGATTTTAATTTTAAAAATGACCTCAAGTTAGCATCAGGTAGCTAGTTAGCTAGCCAGTTAGCATCAGCTAACAAAATGTTTCAAATAGGCTATTATAATTTTGTAATTCATAATTACTGATTATATTCTTTTTAAATTATAAGCTAAAACTGCCTGTACTCTGATTTTGCTGTAAATGTTGAAAATTGCTTTGTCAGACTGGGGGGCATTTTACCCCACCCATGGGGGCGTTTTGCCCCATAAGTGGGGTAAAATGTCCCCTTGGTACAAATTTAATTTTTGTTAAAAATATAATAACATGAAAACTCTGGACATTTCTCATACTTTGTTTATAATTTATGGCATTGTCACTAAAACTACAGTAACTTTTCAAAAAAAAATTATTTTCCCCCACTCTACCCTACTTTATAAAACACTAAATTCTAAATTAAATACAGATGAATCAAAGCTACAAAAGTTATTGATTTCCTCTTTTTTCTTTTGTTCTTTGATTAACAGATATCACAGCTGCTGGGTTATTAGGCTGCTATTACTTTAAGATCTGCCGCTGCTGAACGTGACGCGGATTTGACACGCATTCTCATAGTTTCATTCACGCTTTAATATGAAATGATACAGGCTACAGTGCATGCCACTGTATTTGTGCATGCACAATTCAAGAGCACACGCTACGAGTACGGTATACCAGCAGACAGGACAGGAAATTTTGTTTATACTGACATATGGCCTGACAACAACTCATCTGACCGCAGTTCACTGTTGTTCTACTGAAGCTCCTCGTCACCTGTACCGTTTCCACGCTCGTTTGACCAGCACCTGTCACTGAGGCGAAGTTGGAGTGCACTTCTGAAAAGTCTCCTGTTTAAAGTGGTCATAAAGACGTTCTGCGTCTAAAAAAAACGCAATTCTTGACAAAAGAGACAGAAGCAGCAGTTGGGAGTGGAGTGGCCAGCCCTAGCTTAATATTTTTAACGCCGTTAAACTGGAAAAATTAATCTCCTGCGTTAATGTGCTAATTTTGACAGCACTAGTTTTTATATCTAAATAAATAAATAAATAAATAAATAAATAGGAGAAGGACGCCAAAGAGAGGTTGTCAAAGGCTGGGGAAGGTTGGGGAAGTCGTGGCCTAATGGTTAGAGAGTCGGACTCGTAATCGAAAGGTTGCGAGTTCGAGTCTCGGGCCGGCAGGAATTGTCGGTGGGGGGAGTGAATGTACAGCGCTCTCTCCACCCTCAATACCACGACTGAGGTGCCCTTGAGCAAGGCACCGAACCTCTAATTGCTCCCCGGGCGCTGGAGCAATGGCTGCCCACTGCTCCGGGTGTGTGTTCACGGTGTGTGCATTTGTTCACTACTCACTGTTGTGTGTGTGCACTTGGATGGGTTAAACGCAGAGCACCAATTTCGAGTATGACAATACGTCACGACTTTCACTTTCACTTTCAAATTTATCTAATATTCCAGAGACAATTCCCAAAGTATAACTAAGACTACACAGACACACACACACACACAATACCAAGTACATGAAAAGCCTTAGTGACACCAATAAGAAGCTTACTATTGTTGTGCTGTGTGTCTGTGTGTGAAAGTGAGGAAAACTCATGAATTATGCAATTCATCCATTTAACCTCTATATATTATTTTGCACTCTGTGTGACCCCATTCTGTCCATGCGGAACATTCTGTATCTACTTCTAAATGTGATTTCAGGTGTTAACTAAGAAGCAAACCCCCGGTGCAGCTGTTAAGCTTTAATATCCTGTATGGACTATTTCCCACAATTCCCTCTGATGCTCATCTGGTGTGGATTCCAAGCTTTTCTCCAAGTCTAACTCTACTGCAGTACTGAATCAACATGCTTTCTGAGAGCTGCACTCATGTGCCTGGGAAAGCAGGATAAATCACTGCTACATTTGTTGAAACAGCTGCTGAATTCAACACACATTACGGTGGATCACAGCGCTTATGTAATAGTATAAGAAATTAACATACAGTGGCCACTTTTCAAAGTGTGTGAAATTGTTCTTTTTTTTTTTTCTTCAGAAAATCAGACCGTGTTGTGGTTGGTGTGCTCTTTTTTTGCAATCCAAGAACCGTGAACATGACAAACAGGCTCTCTGCTCAATTTAAAGACTCAATGTATATTCTTGCACTGTCTCCTAGTGGCAAAAACAAATATTGCATGAGTTTATCTGCAAACAGATGCAAAGAAACAGCTTGTGGACAAAAGATACTGTAGCAAAATATCAGTCTTTTCTCATATATTTGTTGCACAATTTAATATAATGGCTAGTCCATGTCAAATCAAGTAAGGCTGCCTATATGCTATATATATATATATATATATATATATATATATATACACATATATACACACACAGTGCCTTGCAGAAGTATTCAAACCCCTTCATTTTTTTTTCACGTTTTGTTATGTTGCAGCTGTATCTTAAACTGCATTAAATTACTTTTTTTCCCACATCAATCTACACTCCATACACCATAATGGCAAAGCAAAAACAGAACTGTCACAACTTTGTAAATTTATAAAAAATAAAAAATCTAAAATAAGTATGTTCTGAAATAAGTCTTTTTTGTTTGAAGCGATACCCATACCCATTCAGTTGAATCTGACAAGTTAACTTCACTCAGTGTAGTTACATCTACAAGCAATATAAATGCTCCTGAGCTAAATTTCAACTGTCCCAGATAAGGGTTTGAATACTTATGCAATGGAATCATTTATGTTTTTGTGTTTAATAAATCTGCAAAGATGTTAAAAACCTGTTATTTGCTTTATCATTATGGTGTGTGGAATGTAGATTGTTGTGGAAAAAAAGTAATTTAAAGCGGTTTAACATAAGGCTGCAACATAAAACTTTAAAAAATGAAGGGGTTTGAATACTTCTGCAAGGCACGTATACGTATATATATAATATTTATTTTTATATAATCATTTTTTATTTATTTTTTATTGTAAAGCAAGAATACACTTGTATAGTTTATGCTTTTTTTAGACGATCAGATAATTTTGCTAATTAAGTTTTTATGTGGTATTTAGCCTGTATGTATTGCATGCACTATTCATTAAGAACAGAAGTTAAGCTTATCAAATATTAAAAAACACTAGAAAATAAAATCAGAAAATACTAATCATTTAACAAGTTTATGAGGCTATGGGCTTGTGCAACAAAACTACATTTCCCATCATTCTCTGTGGAATTAAAACTTACAAATTGTTTTACACAGATAAAACAATTACACACCTAATGCTCATCATTTGTTCTTTAATTTATTTTAGTAGTGCTAAAAAAGCTTATTGTCTTTGTCGGTAAATTATTACAGAGAAAAAAAATATATTCTGAGCAAAACTGCTTGAATGTGCAACATATAATTATGTATACATTCCATCAAAGTCCATAAGGAACATATAGGTATGTGTGAACTCAGGAAAATTAAAAAAAAAAAAAAAAAAAACAACATATGTGACCCTGGACCACAAAACCAGTCATACGTATCAATTTATCGAAACTGATTTATCTGAAACCAGAATAAATAAGCTTTCCATTGATGTATAGTTTGTTAGGATAGGACAATATTTGGCCGAGATACAGCTATTTGAAAATCTGGAATCTGAGGGTGCAAAAAATCTAAATATTGAGAAAATCGCCTTTAAAGTTGTCCAAATGAAGTTCTTAGCAATGCATATTACCAATCAAAAATTAAGTTTTGACAATGTACTAAATATCTTCATGGAACATGATCTTTACTTAATATCCTAATGATTTTTGGCATAAAAGAAAAATCGATAATTTTGACCCATACAATGTATTTTTGGCTATTGATATACCTGTGCTACTTAAGACTGGTTTTGTGGTCCATGGTCACATATATAACCAACCAGAAGATGGCAGCGTCTCACTGGTGTGTTTAACCTCAAAAGATTTTGGGGTGCTGGACCCTCCAATTCAACATAATGGCAGGAAACTGAAAAACTGCCTACTCAGGCCATTTACGGAGATAGTAAGTCATCAAAACCTAATCAGATGTTTAAATAACATCCTGTCTATTAAGATGCCTCCTTATGTCTGCCATCATTGTAGATCATCATACGTTAGAAGGTCTGCAACCAGATTCAATAAAAGACACCTTTATGCTGAAAAACTGTTAAGTCTGGTTGGTGATGGAGCTTTAATTTCACACCAAATTTCTTAAAGAAAATGTGCAGGTTTCTCATGAATATATTCTCAGCTGAAGTAATGTAAAAGATTCAAATAAGCACAAACAGGAGGAAGTCCTGAGTGTATGCGTTTACCGCCATACTAAATGGAAGGTCGTGCTGAGACGGGAGTTTTAGCTGATTAAAATAATGATGTTAGACTCAGCACAGAGCTCGTCTATCAGCAGGGAGAAATTAACGACCGTCTTCATCAATCTGCTTATCTCATTTCACTAATGCAGCTCCAGGAGAGGAGTGGCAACTTCAGGAAGCCCTAATGAGCTGTAGTGAGTGCTTATGTAATATGCGTGTGCCTGAATCACAATGGCAATGATGGATGGATGAGAAAAAAATAAACAGTGCGTGATGGACCTGCTGTGGGAAATTTTTAAAAGTCATTTCTGTGCTGTCAAACGGAATTGCAATCTATTTTAATCTAGTTTAAAACTGGCCCTTCACAACAAACAAATCTGATAAAACAGTGTAACAAAAGTGGGACTTTTCACTGTTTGTATCACTTCACTTATTTATCAGTCCATGCATTTTTTTTTTCTTCAGTGACTGTTTTTGCAGATTACATATTGTGCCAGTAGGTGGTGACACTGAAAAAAAAGCTGTAAAAAGTATGTCAATATCTAAACATTCTTCAAATACAATAAATTTACTTGAGAAGAAGCACTGCATAATATATTAAGATACTAAGTTCTCAATAAATACACTTGTTATTTTTGATTAATTATTTGAAGAATAGACAAGTTACATCAATACATTAATCTTCCAGTGAAGTAAGACAAAGTACACTTGTATTCAAGGATTGACAAGAAGTCTTAATATCTTATTCCGCATTAAGTAAATAAGAATAAGCAAAAGAAGCAAGATAACATAAGATATTAAATTATGTATGCTTAAAAATGTATCAAAATTAAGTTTTTGCTCAAAACAGGAATAAAATATCTTCTTACCCCATCGGTAAATAATTTTTGTTGTAAGCAAAACTCACTTAATTTTATTAAGTTTTCTTATAAAATTTAGGAATGTTTAGATATTTGTGAATAGCTGGAACAGCAGCATGATAATTTTGCTGAATTATTTTCATTCTTAATTCAGTTTTGTGTAATGTTTTTACTTTTGGAATTCAGATTTGGAAATAATGAGTTCAAATAAAAAAAAGTCTCTGCAATTTCTCTCTGATCATTTGTTACACTGCCAATGGAAGGTCAAGTCGACAATGCATTGTGGAATACAGTGCCATGTACTTTGTTGTATATTGCACATTTCAGTAAATACTATAAGTCATCTGCCTTTTCTCTGCAAACAGAAAATTCTAGTAATTTGCAAAGAATAAATACTTCATACTGCAGAAACAGTAAGAGTATTATTTTAGTATGCTATTCCAAACTTAACCAACTAAACACAAGGCACAGAAATTGCACATTTCACCTTTAAAGGACGTGCGCTCACTTATTTCCTGGACAGACTCCTTTGTGTAAACTGGCTTGGACTCTGTTAGGTTGTGTGTGTCCGCTTGCATGTGTTTGCCATGTGTGCGTGCACACACACTCACACAAATCCAGCGCACCATCAGTCTCTTCAAAAGCAGCCTGCACCCCTGAGGGTGATCAGGGGAGATTTTGCATTTCTTTCTGAAAAAGGAAAACAGTCTCAGTGTCCAAAGGCAGAGTTGGAATGCTAATGAAACCACAGAAAAGGCTATTTTTATGTACACGTTTCCCCTTGACATCGTTTCATATCTCTGGGTCACCTCAGTGCTGCGTCTGAGGTGTTTATGCTGGCGAGACGACACGCCAGATCAATTGATGGCATTGAAAAGCAAACGAGAAACAACAGTGAGTCATGACAGAGTCAGGCGGGCTGGTTTCACTCTTGCAAGGAAACGCGTCCAACACTGTGATCGGCTGGAATGAAAATAATCAGATGAGATCATGTTACGGGGCAGGGGGCTCGAAAGTGGGGCGTACGGCGCGTTCTGTAATTGTACTGAACGCAGGCCGCCCTTCTATGTCCAGAAAGGTGCTGCTTGACTTTGCAAAACTTTGTCTGCTGGAGATACAGCTATTGAACTGTGAACACACAGTAAACATTTAAGCAACATTGTGAATATCATGATGATTTTAATTTGGCAATTCAGACTAAAGGCTAAAACTAGTAAGAATAGTTAGACTCATTAGACTAGTTAGTTACACATTCTTCCTTGTGTATAGACTCACAAGCATAATCAAACGAGGACTGATTTGGTTTAGTTTGTGTTTCAGTGAGTTCAAACACCTGCTACGAACTGATTCATAACTGATTCAATGATTCATTTGCAGCATCATTCAGAAACGTATTAGTGAAAATATATGTAGGATGTAAGTAAATATTGCTACATGTTTTTAAATATGACTAGTTGAATAATGAATTATGAAAAAATATGCTTAAATGTTAAAAATGTATGTTAAAAATATACATACATTGTATAATTATATTAACATTTCTTTAAATTTTTTAATTTCATTTAATTTTACACTGCTACAGAATACTATGGAATAGCTACAGTGCATGTCTAAAATCTGGTAAAGCCTTTTTCTCATGAAGGACTGCTCAGTTTCATCAGAATCTGGATATTTTCATCCTAAATGTGCTATCTGTGATGTCTTATAGTTTTGGTTGCACACTGATTGACTGGTATAGTAGATAAACTGTTAATGGTGTTTATTTGAAGTGTTGTCTCTAATCACAGACCACGCATTCAAAGACTTTAAAAACAACCCACATGTCTGCAATTAATTCAAGCACTAAAAATGACAGCAACCCATATTAACTTTGCAGCTGAGTTCAGTCTGACCTGCTGTTCTCATGTCAAGTGCTCGACTATGATCAGGCCTGCATGCTTTATTTACCCTTAGATGGGACACAGCTGTCTGCGGTGAAACTGTGCTCATTTATGAGCACCATGGCAGGATGCTTATCTTCCCAAAGCTTTTAAGTGGAGGTATGGTTCCTTTCAAACAAAATTTACTCAAACAGAGACAATTCATATATCAGCTCATGTCATTTGTAATTTCCTCCATCCTCCATCTACTAAAATAGCATGACAAGCCAGATTAACAGTTCATAACACTCAGTCAGGGTGATAGCAGATAGGCACTTACGATTAAAGTAGTATCACTGTCTGACAGTTATAAAATAGCTATAGCCTTAGCCTACACATACTATAGCCTACATAACAGAAAGTTAAAGCCAAAAATAAAGTTTATAATAAATCAATTAATCACAATTAGTTAATAATCAACATTAAAATAAAAAAAAACTTAATTGCATTTAAACGTTTAAATTGCACAAAGTTTTATATGAACTTTTAATGTTTTTCTACTTCAATTCGTAAACATCTAAATGGTGGCAGTAATAAGCATTTGTTTTCATAACAGATTTATTCAAACATACATTTATCAAGACAATTTAAGTCAAAAAATATGATGAATAATCTAATATATTGCATATATTTAACAAAATGCTTATTAGCGAGCTAACATCCAATGGCGTTCCTGAGGTAAATGTAAAGTTACCTAACGTATTGTTTACAAGCTTTATTACTGACGTCTTTCCGCGTTTGAAACACTGATTGAGCGATTACATGAGACAGGAGATATTTCAATAAGCTGTAGTGTTTCTGTCTACGTACCATCTTATGTTCATTCATGTTTAATTCGTGCTGTAACTTCTTGTAACAAAGAAATGAGATTATCAGTTAAGGCGCCCGCGCGCTTCCGGCGGCAGCGCTGATTTGCCGCGTCAATTTAAAGAGCGCCAAAACCGTTATAAAACTGACAGAATTTTAAATCATTTAATATAAACTGTAAAAACGTAGAAAGATTATTACCATTATTGGCTAAAAAGCCTGCTGCAAATAACGTTTAGTGACGTTTTATTGCCCATTCAAAGCATCCCATTTGCCAATCCAGCCACAAAGGGTACCATAAACCTCTCTGTCCTGTACTTTCCATCTCAAAGGCCTCAGCTATCAGAGGTCACTAAGAGGACTCAGTCCTTTGTGTTGTGATGGACATGCACTGGCGAAAGCAGCAGGTTAACAGCTCACACAATCAGCTAATAGTCTTAGACTGTCTTTAACTCAATGACTCAATACCACTCAGATGGGTCACACTCCCTAGAGACATATGACAATGACAGATAATCAGTCTGAATGGAAATCATTACCCAAGATGATCTGCACAATCAAAGACTCAAGTGCTAATAGCTTTGAGCAGTGTAACACCAACTTCAGATGTGAACACGGAAATAGGCTACAGCAAACAACTTTGATATAGACATCACTCAAGGCTAATAAATTCCCATGATAACTCACTTGTCTAAATAAGTATGGATTTTTATAAGGCCAACCATAAAAATCTATAGTTGGCTTGAGACTAATGTGATAGAATCACTTACTGTCTTTGTCTGAGCAGGACTATTGCTAAAATTTACAGGGCCCGAAAATGGGTGTTTTAAGTAAGAGCTGCAGATGGGATGGATACATTAACAGTAAAGATAATGAAAGTAAACGAGTCAACTTGCCACATCCAAGAAACACAAAAATGAGCAAATAACATATTTTACAGCTCAACAGACAATTCAATCATTCTAAAATGGAAATTTTTCACTTAATACAGTAAAAGTAGTGGTAGAAAATAAACAGCAAATATTTTAACATACATTATTAAAAATAAATAATTACAAAATATTTATTCAATTAAAAGACTAATGATAAAAACTACTGCAGACAACTACAATGCCACATACCATAAAAATGTAACTTTTATTTACCTAATCTGTCATAGATCGACTACAGCAAAATAGTGATTCTCTCATTGTAAACTGAAATCACCAGGAGATTGTTCAATTTTTGCCTGAAAGTTGTTGGTTAAAGTCTCTTTTTAAATTTAAACTTTAATGTGTATTGAACCTGAAACATGCCAAGTCTTGTGCAGGACTTGTTCTGGATCTTGAAGGTTTCTGCCGTCGGTGAACATCAGACGTTTCTGATCCTGCCAGAGCTTTTGCAGCTATTGGCACAGACAAAAGTTTAACTGCAAATCCCTTTCTTGATACCCAAGTTTCTGCTGGCACTGCTCAGTTTTATGTAACAGATGATAATAAAGTGGTGCAGTGGAGAAATGGAGATCAGGTTTGCCAGAAGCCCAGCAAACCAGATGAATACTGCATATACTGTATTTGTAAGCTTGAATTCTTTTTACCATGTCTTTTGATCCTACAGTATATGAGCATACAGTATATTTCCTAACTCTAACCATTCAGCAGAAGAACATGGTCAAGGTTGAGTAATTCATCAATGGCTAAGTTTCTAAATTATAGAAAAGACTTTTATGCACACTGACAAAAATGAAGATACTATCAAATGATGACCAAGGCCATTTCTGACCATCTCAACAAGATCCTTATTGATCCATGTTGGTATTTTTAAATAATAGTAATCTCAAGATGTATTAAGTGAAAAATAAATATACAATAAACACATTAGGCCATGTCTGTATTAAATTGTTTAGTTTTGCAACATTTTCTAGATTAAATACATTTAAGTACATGAATAAATTACCAAACGAAAACAAAAATGTTTTATTTCGTTGCCTTTTGTTATATAAATTTGAACTGGGCAGACCTTACCATTTAATTATGTGAACAAAATAAAGGTTTTAATGACATCCCCAATATGTTTTAAACTTTTTAGAGTTTAATTCAATTAAAAACTATTGATTGATGCAATTAATTAAAATAATGATATGATTATTCTGATTATTACACAGGAGACCATGATCTATTATACTGACTCTTAAATCCACATATGAACAGAATATCTTATTTTCCTGATTTTTTTTTTTTTTTTTAATACTAAAGCAAGGCTTTAGTGTCATTCATTTAAACATTCTGCAATAACTAAATATCTGTATTTCTGATCACGTCTTTCTGATAAAATTTGAAAAAAAATCCATCTTTCACCCACCTAAATGTACTTCATACACATTGTTTGATACAATTTCATTATTTTAAAGGGACACTCGACCTAAAAATTTAAATTGTCATTATTTATTCACCCTCATGTCATTCCAAACCTATATGACTTTTTTTCCTTCTGTGGAACGCAAAGAAAGATATTTGGAAGCATGTTGGTAACCAAACAGTTTCCATTGCCATTGACTTCCATTATATTTTTGACCATGCAATAGAAGGCATCGGGAGTCAGAACTCTTTGGTTACCAACATCCTTATAAATATTTTTGTTTATGTTCCACAGAAGAAAGTCATACAGGTTTCGAACGACATGAGGGTGCATAAATAATGACAGATGCCTACAGGCGACTGTCTAGTTTGCCTATGCTTAGAAACGGCCCCGGTGATGACTTCACTTTTGGCGTGAATCCTGGCGCTAGTGCAGAAACGTCAGGCGTAAACCATGCTTTAACTTCAAGAACTCCCATGATGGAAGTTGACATTCCATTCCGGCTGAATCTTCACCACAGCAGGACTCAAAACAGGTGAATATCTGCCCCAACCATCCTGCCATAATGGGAAACTTGTGTTGCTCTTTCACTCTCTAAAGTCACACAGGCGGTGATGTAATTTCCAGCGGCCATCGCTGTGGTACAAGCCCTGTCTGTAACGCCACACATTCTCCCTCAGTGGCCTAATCGGGTTAATGATTATGTTTCATTAGAGGGACAGACTGACTGGTCAGTGGGAGCAGCTGCCACCCCTAAAGAACATCTCAACCTTTATCCATTAGCTCTCATCAGACGCTGGGACGGGCAGATGTCCCTAGTGGAAGACACCCCCCAGGCGGTCCACCCTCCTCTGGACTGACCTCTGCAGATGAGCCCCTCATTGTTTACAGTCTGCTTGCACACGCCACAGTGCTTCCCCTTCTTGAACGTCTTCAGCCGGAAGGTGTGGGAGTGGACGGCTTCAAACTCTTCAGGCTGCAATTGAAAAGAAACAAGGGATATTGTTATAGAGATACGATAAGGACTCTTATTACTTACAACTACAGCAGGATGATCCAAAAAAGAAAAAGAATAATATCTTAACCAATCAAAGGAACCATCATTTTAAACAAACAGCCAATGAAGTCTAATGCAAGAATTAAAATACAGTAAAAATCTGCTTAAAAATAACCAAGGCATGTTTTTCACACTACATAAACACAAGCATGAATAATATTTAACATTTTGCAGCAATATAACTATATAACTGAGCAATATAAACAATAACATACTAATAAACAGCAACATTTACCTGATTATGTTTTCATAAAACATAGTAATATATGAAAAATATGACAAAACAAAACACTGAATCAAAGTTTTGAATCAATGAACTAAAATGGACAGTTTGAACCAGTTCATGAAGCATAAAAAAGGTCAAAAAATATGAAATGTCTATTTGATCAATTAATGGCCATAAAAGCACAATAAATAAATAAATGATGAATGATTAAATGCTTAATTTAATTCTCTTACACTCACCAAGGCTTTAACTACTGTGATATATATTGAAAAGTAATGTATTTCTGTGATGCAAAGCTGATTTTTCAGCATCATTACTCCAGTCTTCAGTGTCACATGATCCTTCAGAAATCAATCTAATATGCTAATTTGCTGAGGAAACATTTCTTATTATTATCAGTGTTGAAAATAGTTGGGCTGCTTTATAGTTTTTGTGGGGGGAAACAGATAATTGTTAAGCAATTCTAGCAATTGTTACATTATTTTGCCAAGTGCCTAATATTTTCAAGTATTTTTACATGTATATTTCTATTCTTCTGAGTGTGCACATGTACAAAAGCAGCAGCTTATTTTAAGACAAACAAAATGTCGAGATCGCCTTGTTCTTTTTGCTCTAAAGTGAAAATTTAACCCAGAGCATTCTCAATGAAGCACAGAACCTTATTTGGGAATGGTGCAGCTGCGTTTAGGTATGACTGAAGCACCCTGTGCTTCACCCTCAGTAGGAGCTGAGAGGGGAGAGAGGGGCCATCCAAAAACAAGAGAGACATGGACAGAGTTTGGGCCGCTGCAGGTGTGTTATGTAAGCTGGAATCGCACATTTGGATCCAACAGGCTCATATGGGCTGTGCTCCCCTCAACAGACCCCCTGTTTCAGGCCTCAATGTTTTCGATTTCCGTAATGAAATCTGACGTTTCTTTTTCCTGCCTGGATTTAATGTTCAAGCAAAAGATATGAGCAAGAGCGTGTAAAGAATTTAAATGAATTTGTTGATAACGTGCGTGATGACCAGTGACAGATGTCTATGATGATTTAACTTGTGACTTCACTTCATGGGGATTTACTTATATCTATGTTGTGCATTTGGATTCACTGTGAAACCAACCTAAAATGCCCTAAAAACAATGCTGTACAGCAAGTTAGCAAGACTTTATATGACAGGAGAAAAAAAAATCCTGAAAAATAGCAGTATAGTCCAGGGTAATTATACTCACCTAAAACTAAAACCACACACACAGACACACACACTCTCATGTCTGGTTTGCTATCCTTGTGGGGACTCTCCATAGGCGTAATGGTTTTTCTGCTGTACAGACCATATTTTCTATTGCCCTACACCTAAACAGGAAACTTTCTGCATTTTTACATTTTCAGAAAGTTCATTGTGTACGATTTATGAGCTTGTTTACCCGTGGGGACCTTAATTTAGGTCCCCACCGTGACGCAAGTCCCCATGAGTCTGTGTGTATTAAGGTTTAAGTCCCCACCGGAATATAAAAACACACTCACACACACACACACACACACACACACACACACAAATTAAAATGAAATGCATTTTAGCTGAAATAAATTAAAACATTATCTTAATTTCGGGCTAGTTGCCAAGGCAGCATTTCTCATTTTTAATGTAAACTAAATTAACTAAAACTGAAATAAAAATGTTAAATTATAAAAAAAATATTTTAAACTATTAAAAACACAACATAATCCCTAAAATTTTAACTAAAATTAAAATGAAAACAGAAAATATATTTTTTTAAAAAGTATATTAATAAAATATTAATAAAAACTGTAACAGTATCTCACTGATACTAAAATAACACTGGTACAGTCAAAGGATCTCATAAAAAAAAATGCATAAAATGTTTGAGGAGGAAAACAAAGGGTTTTATAGGACAAATCATTACAGAAAATAATTAACGGGTGTGATACCTAAAATAATTAGATTAAAATTAAATAAAAAATGTAGTTAAAAATAAATAAATAAATAAAATATTTTTTATAATAATAATAATAATAATAATAAGTATTATTATTATTATTATTATTATTATTATTATTATTATTATCATCATCATTAAAATGTATTTTAAAAAATGCTTTCCAACAAACCTTACTGGTGTGCAACTGAATTTCCCTGCAGTTTCAGCAGATTTGAGCACCATGTAGGTGGCTTTTCCCTACGGCTGCCAGTCTAACTTGGCAGGGTTCTGATGTGCCACGTGTCTCATATATTGAGATGCTGACGGAGCAGCGCAAAGAGGAGAGCAAAGTTCAGCTGGCACTGGTGCTGGCCAGTGTTTTCTGACATTTGGACAACAAACTCCCAAGTATCTTCATTCTGTAACGTTTGTCTGAGCGAGCAACAGTAACTAAGGGGGTGGAGCTTAGCAGACATCTATTGCTGCATGAGGAAATTCCATGTAGTAGATCACAACTATTGTATATGGAGGAAATGACTTTACAAGACAGACTTCCTCGATGTACAGTAATGTAAGTGACATCTGGATTTATAGACTGAGACTAGTCCAGGAAATCCTAGTCTAATTCTAAAAGGTTTGACGCCACAGTGAACAAGACATCTACTCTATAAACATTATAATGCCAGATAATCTTAATTCTATAACATTTTTACTATGTCTTTATGATGCTGAATGGAAAACAATGCTGTAATCAAGCTTGAGGGTTACTTCCTTGCCGTCCTCTCCCAAGAAATGCTCTGGACAAGTCGAACAAAGATGGTTTATCCGCAGACCTCACTGGAATGAAACTCCATGGGACAGTGTGACATTGACGGCTATGTGCCAACAATGACACCGTCTCCTTTCTATTCCTCCGTCAGGATGCGCCTCGGCACCAACTTAATGTGATTAGTCTAATCTAATTAGCCAGAAACAATCAATGCACCGGGCAGGAGCCCCAGTCTGAGATCCGTGAGTCTTTAACAGATACTGGATGATACCATCACAATCTACACATACAGATACTATACAGTCTGCAGTCTGTCAATTGCTTACACAGCTCAGTTTTAAAACCCAGGAAATAAAGGAACTATTAAAGACAATGTTCAACCAAAAATGACATTTCTTGTTATCATTTACTCACCCTCATATTGTTCCAAATCGAAAAGAAAAAGAAAAAGAAAAATTAAAAGGACAATGTCTGAAAAATCTTTACTGTCAAGGACCAAAAATCAGCAACAGCACCAAAGTAGTAATCCTTATGATTTGTTCGCTATTTGCCAAAACATCTGCAGCCATACAGTCCTAAAATGTCAATACTTCTGACCGACACTGATGCTGGAAGAGAAACAACTCTCATATTAAAAAAAAACAAATATTACACAAAATATAAAACAAAATCACAAAATGTATGAAAAAGAATGTAATGAAATAGAAACTGTATCATAAGCTACGAGGTGGAAAAAATTGAACTGTGTTAGCAAATAGTTGCGTAGGAGAGGAACTATTTCTCCATCCACTCCTCTGAACACTGGATTCAAACAGAGAGCAGTGCAGTAGTGAAATATTTATCTTCTTATGCCTAAAAATAAATAAATTAAAAAAAATATTTTTTGTTTTTGTAAATAATAATAATAATAATAATAATAATAATAATAATAATAATGCTTATCAATTATTATTGTTTTCATTTCATTTATTCTTATTTTTTATTTATTAACAATTATAGAACATGATGTATTCCTGTTGTTGTTGTTGTTGCTGCTGTTGTTGTATAATAATAATAATAATAATAATAGATATTCCGTATCAGTTAGTATATGCTAATAATGATTTTTTTTTTTTAAATGTTATATAGCTTATAAATGTTAAAAAAAAAAAAAAAAAAAAAACTTTCCACTCAATAGTACGGAAGCGTATTGCATTCACTTGAGGAAAAAATATCTGCTCTGTTTTTCTGAATTAACGACTTAATTATCTCAGAATTACGAGATAATTTTTCATGAAAAAAATTTTTTTGCTCTGTTTTTCTGAATTAACGACTTAATTATCTCGTAAGTCGTTAATTCAGAAAAACAGAGCAAAAACTTTTTTTCATGAAAATTATCTCAGAATTACGAGATAATTTAAGTCGTTAATTCAGAAAAACAGAGCAGATATTTTTTCCTCAAGTGAATGCAATACGCTTCCGTACAATAGTACTGGGATCACTGGTATCAATATCAATACTTGGTACTGTATTGAAGAGAAAATAAGTTCCCTCTGCCATTAAAAAAAATAAATAAAAGTAATAATAATAATAATAATAAAACAGTAAATTCACTAATAATCTTCCCCTCCCCCCAAGCTCTCAAATGATGTGCCATCAACAATGTTCAAATTCAATGCAACACCTCAATGCAACAAATGATAGAAAGAAAAAATTATTTGGAACAATCTGAGGGTGAGTAAATAATGCCAAAATGTTCACTTTGGGTGAACTACTCTGAATTCAAAACACTTTCTCACATTGCCACATTTTGCACATTCTGTACATGCATTTGTACATACACTGACTGAACCACAGGACATATAAAAAGAGAGCGCAAAAGGCCAGATAGGAAAATGTCTCAATCTGAACTCATGTGAGCAGAGAATGAGACTAGTGTGCACTCCTGACAGTGCGATAGGACCCCGTGAGCTTTTATTCAAACATCTACAAGAGGCTGAACTGAATTAGTCTGAGAAACACTGACAGAAAGAATCACAAGGCCCACAAACATAACACACTCTTCTACTCATACTCCCTTGTTTACTCCGAAAACACATGTAAACATACCGCCAAAACAATACAGTCAGACTCCGCTGTTACGCAATTGTTTCAGGACAATGCGGGTGCTCTGGGATATGGGTTATTGTTGAGGAACGTTGTGGCTGGGGATGCAGAAATCATGGGGAGGGCTGGCTAACCTTCCACAGACTATTGAAACGCATGGGGTTACGAATTACCCAATCCCATCACCCCCAAACACTGCCAGCCTTTCAAATGGCCCATCTCACTCTCTCAGATGGGCACAAAGGCCGAGCCCCCGAAGCAGGGCACACATCATCTCCCATGGCCTGCGTAACTGTATACACAGCCCCCTCGCCGAGACACTAAGCCCCTGGGAAAGGCACTCAGCCTCATTCAGACGACCAATCCATACAGCAGACAATACAGCCTCTCACCCCAGAGAGAGGAAGAGGTGGGGCGGATCACTACGCAGATGGAGCGGGGCATGATGGGCTCCAGACAAGCAGCGTGCAGATCAGTCTTTTCCTGACTGATTAAGAGTTTCAGAGGAGAAGCAACAGGTGATCAGTCACTGACAGCTGTCTATAAGGCCATATCACTAAATAAACATTTTAATATTTTTCAGTCTTTCAAATCTGTTATTTTTTTTAAAGTGAAAATAAATCTGCAAGTACAAAGACAAAATGCACGTTAAAAAAAACTCTGAAAAGCCAATATACACTATATGTACAGTATATACATATACATCTATATATTCGGTTAACCACCAGATCCTCCTGTCAACCCTATTGGCAAAAGGCATCTCAGGAACTGCACTCCAGTGGTTTGAGTCTTACCTCTCAGATAGGTCCTTCAAAGTGTCTTGGAGGGGTGAGGTGGCCAAGTTACAACATTTAGCTACTGGGTGCCTCAGGGCTCAGTTCTTGGACCACTTCTCTTTTCTGTCTACATGGCATCACTAGATTCTGTCATTCAGAAACATGGCTTTTCATATCATTGCTATGCTGATGACACTCAGCTCTACCTCTCATTCCATCCTGATGATCTGACAATATCTGCTTGAATTTCAAAAGACATTTCTTGCTGGATGCAGGACCATCACCTTCAACTCAATCTTGCCAAGACAGAACTCCTTATGGTTTAAGCAAAACCATCACTTCTTCACAATTTCACCATCCAGCTAGGTGCATTAACTCCTTCAAAGGCAGCCAGGAACCTTCATTTCTCAAAAAACTGACCCTCTATTACAAGGATCATCTTGTTGGTTTGAATTGTTGGTTTTAATTGCTTAATGCAACAATACTTTTTTTTTTTTTGAAAGAAATCTATCGTTTTATTCAGCAATGATACATTAAATTGATCAAAAATGACAGTAAAGGCTTTTAGTTGTTACAAAAAAAAACCTTCAAATAAATGCTGTTCTTTTTAACTTTTTTATTAATTCTTGTGAAAAATATTAAGCAGCAAAACATTGAAAAAATAAAATAAAAAATAAAAAATGTTTCTTGAGCAGCAAATCAGCATATTAAAATGATTTCTGAAGGATCATGTGACACTGAAGACTGGAGTAATGATGCTGAAAATTAAGGTTTGCATCACAGAAATGAGTCACATTTTAAAAAAAAATAAAATAAAATAAAACAGCTATTTTACATAGCATTAATATTTCAAAATATTACTTTTTTCTATATTTTTGGCAAATAAATGTATACAGCATAGCGAAACAGTATAGCAAATTAGGGTTAAAATGTTTAATATAAGAAATAAAATTAGTAAAATAATAAAGATATGGGGAGATTAGGGAAACTAATGGCCAGTAAAGGGCATTGTGTGACAGTTTTTACTTTTATAATCATCTCCAATATCATTGTGAACACAGAATAAATACCAGCCCTAGTTGCGGCTGTCACCTCTAGTGTGTCAGCCTCTACATCCAAAAAGTTTTTCCCACAAGCATACCACTATGAGCTCCTGAAGCACCTGGTCTCAGATGTGGTTACTACAGGACAACAATGATTCCAGATGGTGGTGTGTGTGTGAGAGAGACGCTGCTGTAAAGCCACCTGTGATTCTCTTTGATGGCTTTCTTTGAACTTGACGTAAAGGAAGAAGCTTCCTAGAGGAGCTGGAGGAGAAAGATAACATTCTATTCTCACAGCGCTGCAGTGGGGTGGGACACAAACAGGAAGTGCTGTTCCATGGAATATAGGTTTGGAACAATATGAAGCTGATTTCTAAGTGAACTATTCCTCTAACTGAGCCATACGTATAAATGTGCCTTCTAATGTTCCCTCTAATGTGCCCTCATTTAGTTACTGAAAGCTTCATCCAGCAGGTCCAGACCCCTCTTTTCATTCTGTCTCTCACTGGTTCTGACACACATTCACTTTCTCTCCATCCTTTCAGCTCGACCAGACACAGACTGGGCACACGGCCATCAGCACTGAGGCAGGAAAGGAGGTGTGTTTCCATCATAAACTCACTCTGCTCAGGAGAGAAGCATGCATGAGAACCAAAAAGTAGGCCTACTTAAGTCGCACATAAAAATGTCTGAATGTTGCTGAATTACAGTCAGACTATTACTAATTGCAGCATATTCACAGTATTAAGCAAGTTTACAATTAATATTATAATAATATAATTATATTAATAATATAATATTGCTTGCAAGTTAAGCTATTTACATACAATATATAACTAATTATACACACACAGCTTATTACTAAGTATATTGTAATATAGTGTATAAGTGTATTATTAAAAATTGCTTATTTAGCCTTTTAATGATATATATATATATATATATATATATATATATATATATATATATATATATATATATATATATATTAATACTATTAAATTATTATATTAATACTATTATATTATTAATACTATTAAAATAGCTTAAGTATGTTATAGCATCATATACAGTGGGTACGGAAAGTATTCAGACCCCCTTAAATTTTTTCAATTTTTTTATGTTGCAGCCTGATACTGCAATTGTTTAAATTCATTTTTTTTCTCATTAATCTATACTCCGTAATTCTCATAATGACAAAGTGAAACAGGAATTTAGAAATGTCTAAATGTATTAAAAATAAAAACTGAAATATCCCATTTACGCAAGTATTCAGACCCTTTGCAACAAAATCCTGAAATTTAGCTCAGGTGCCTCGCATTTCTCTTGATCATGCTGAGATGTTTCTACACCTTGATTGGAGTCCACCTGTGGTAAATTAAATTGATTGGACATGATTTGGAAAGACACCTCTCTATAAAAGACCTTACAGCTGACAATGCATATCAGAGCGAAAACCAAGCCATGAGGTCAAAGGAACTGCTTGCAGAGCTCAGAGACAGGATTGTATCAAGGCACAGATCTGGGCAAGGCTACAAAAACATTTCTGCTGCACTGAAGGATCCCAAGAGCACAGTGGCTTCCATAATTCTCAAATGAAGAAGTTTGGCATGACCAGGACTCTACCAAGAGCTGGTCGCCCAGCCAAACTGAACAATTAATGGAGAACGGCCTTGTCTAGACTGGTGACCAAGAACCTGATGGTCACTCTAGTTGAGCTCCATGATCGTATATGCAGATGGGAGAAACCTACAGAAGGACAAACATCACTGTAACACTCCTCCGATCTGGGCTTTATGGCGGTGTGGCCAAACTCAATCCTCTCCTCAGTGAAGACACATGAAAACACACATGGAATTTGCAAAAAAGCACCTAAAGGACCCTCAGACTCTGAGAAACAAGATTCTCTGGTTTGATGAACCTCAATTCTAAGCATCATGTTTGAAGGAAACCAGCTCTGCTCATAATCTGCAGAGTACCATCCCAAAAGTAAAGTGTGCTGGAAGCAACCTTATGCTGTGGGGCTGTTTTTCAGAGGCAGGGACTGGGAGACTGATCAGGGTTGCGGGAAAGCTGAATGGAGCAAAGTACAAAGATATCCTCAATGAAAACCTGTTCCACAGCGCTCAGGACCTCAGACTGGGCAGAAGGTTCACCTTCCAACATGACAGTGACCCTAAGCACACAGCCAAGGCAACACAGGAGTGCCTTAGGGACAACTCTGTGAATGTCCTAGAGTAGCCCAGCCAGAGCCCTGACTTGAACCCTATCAAACATCACTGGAGAGACCTGAAAATGGCTGTCCACCGACGGTTTTTCTTCATCCAACCTGACAGAGCTTGGAGAGGATTTGCAAAGAAGAATGGCAGAAACCCCCCAATCCAGGTGTGCCAAGCTTGTTGCATCATACCCAAAAAGACTTGAAGCTGTAATTAATGCCAAAGGTGCTTCAACTAAGTATGGAGTAAAGGGTCTGAATACTTATGTAAATGTGATATTTCAGTTTTTTCTTTTTAATAAATTTACAGACATTATTAAAATTCTGTTTTCACTTTGTCATTATGAGGTACGGCATGTAGATTAATGAGGAAAAAAAATGAATTTAAACAATTGTAGTATCAGGCTGCAACATAAAAAAATTGAAAAAATTGAAGGGGGTCTGAATACTTTCCGTACCCACTGTATATTACTGAAAATAGCTCAATTTTAATAGTATAATATACTATTAGAATATTTTATATAATATATATTTTATATAATAAATAACATCTTATTAATTTATATATTTATAAATATTATATATATTTATAATATTTCAAATAGTAGTATGTAGCATTATAACATGACCAATTTGCATATTTAATTAAGCAAGTGGCACTCTGTTTATCATCTTAATAAATAATATTTTGCACTTTTAATAAAAAAAAAAAAGTAGAAAAAATATTTTGGGAGTCAAATAATGAGTAAAGAAAAAAATAATTACATTGATATTATAATTATATTAAATTGTATTGAATTGAGGAATTTGTAGGATACAGTGGTATACACACTACATAGTGCACAAATAGTACAGAAAAGAAACAGACTGCAGATTTGAAGTATCATGATAACATGTTATTTCAAACACAGCTGTTCGGTTTGAAAATTTCAATGTGTTATATAATGCAATGACATTCATATAGTTTTAAGAATGAGGTTGAAATTTGAGTACACTAAGGCTGATACTCAAAAAAGTAGGGTCATTTGTTAAGGCTTCAGGTTTTATGTCCTAGTACAGTTGGAAAACATTGGTCTCTCCAAGTGAAAACCCCGCCAAGCATCATGGGAAAGTGTCTGTAGGCATCCGGTGAGGCGTGGTAAATACAGCCATTCACCTACAATCCTCTTAGCGTTTAATCTGTAAATTAGCAATGTGAATGAAGTCATTCCAAGGTATTCAGATCTGCCCTTAAGTGATGTTAAATTACAGCAGTGGTTACTTAAACACCTCCTCTTAAAAGCAGCATGCTACAGCGGATCGGAGCACGGAGCCCCAGCAGGCCCGTCTCAAATGCGCACACACATTCCTAATGTATACAGTCACCTCACAAAGACTGTTCCTTCTGCAGACAGAAACAGAGACACACAGTGTCCGAAATCACTCCATGTTCCCAATATTGTGCACTATACTGGGTGTTAGCCATTCTGTGGACTTCTATTTTTTTAGAAGTTAGTAGAATTAGTAGAAATTAGTAAATCAGTGCTTCAATCACAGTGTTCGAATTCATTCACTCATTCACTTGTTACCGATATAGCAAACACTGTGGCATCCACTATGTAGCGCACAGTGAATGAGTGAACAAGTATGTGATTTCAGATACAGCCAGTGTTTTATTTGCTCAGTAAAGCTCTCCAAAAGAGCCTCCAAGTGGCATTATTTCATTCTCCCTGCCCAATCATTTAGCCCCGTTAAACATTACTCATTCTCATATATCTGCCTCAACGTACTATCCTCAACACAACGACTTAGCATAAATCTCCAAAACCCACACATACACTCACAGTCACCCTTAAAATTCACCTTATACAAATACACTCACCCTAAAGTCTGCTCATAAATCCTTTAAACACACACACAAACACTTAAAATCCACCCTCTTGTGTTTACCTGATACATCAATCACTCCAACCATACCAACGCAAAAACTCAACATCTTCACCTGCAAATGAACCCAAGGTGCTGAAAACATGTGTGAGTGTTGCTAATCCACATAAAACATGCCTCCACAACGATGGAGTTCGTCCACATATCGGAAAAACCCATCCCTGTCTGTTCATAATATTCCAGTGCCAGGATGAGATGGTTGGGTCCAGCATTGGACCTCCATTCATTCACCTCAACAGTCAACTGCCATGCTTCCGTGATATTCTACTGGCAAAATATGTCTGGGACCGTGTTGCTAGGTGGTTGCTAGGGTGTTTCGGGTTGTTGCTTATTCCCCTAATATAGATACATGTCTCGAAATAGCCTAGATATGTGAAAAACTAAAACATAATGCAACCTAGGTTAACATGTTCCAAAATCAGAAAAGACTGTAAATCAAAATCATTCAGATTTAAGGGGTTTTAAGTGAGATGCAAAATATTGAAATTCCAGCCAATATATCAAACGGCTCATGTTATAAATCTGTAATACTTTGGACAAAAATAAAATAAAATAAAATAAAAATATTAAATTAAATTAAATTTACACACCCTTTGGGATAAAGAAGATACAAAGGGTACTACCCCAGTGAAAAGCTGTTGTAGCTCAAAAGGTACCATTTTTGGACATTTTTTCTAAGACATATCACAAACAGTGCAGCGGACATTAATGATATTGATTTCTAGGCCTTATGGTTTTTGATTTTGGCCAATAGGCCATTGGTTTTGGTTTTTTGGCCTAGAATACCCTAGCAACAATCCAAAATAGACTTGTTTGTACAGTACAAGATCCATTAGTCCATTACCAGTCCATAACTCAATATTTTGGCCAAATTCAATTTCACATCATTAGGTCATTTGAAAAAGTTTCATTACGATTCAGTGATTGACTATTGATCAACTGTACACAATGACACAGAGAGTTTCCTTGACACATCCTATCAAGAACCATACACAAAGCTTTCAATTTCTGGAACATGCAACCAAAACAGTGAACTGAAGATCTGGATCTTCTCCAGTGATTATATTCCCTGTTCTCAACAAAATTCAGTATTTGGAATTGGGTAGAGAGATTAGTTGGCTTCTTCATTGGTGGTTGACACCATCAAACTACCTGCTATGTCTTTCTTTGCTCCACCTATAAGATCAAGCCTATAAGATCTATGATTAGCATTCCCACTCCTCTCAAGACTGCCTGAAAATACACAACCTGCTTGCTACCTTCAACACACCCTGAAACATCCCACTTTCTGTACCTGACTTTGGTTTGAAGAGGTCTGGCCTCTTTGGGACTCCCACCCCCATCCATCCCACCACAATGTTTTCTTTCACAACGCTGCAATTCTTCTGCTCACAAAAACATTTCTCAGCAAGGGGGTCTTACCTTTGACCTCACCCCCCCCCTCCCCCCCTCCCCCCCTCCCTTCCACTCTTTTTGACCCCACATCCACACAAACACAGCGAGGACGTCTCGCTTTCTTTGCCCTTTAAAGGGTTCAGAGCGCCGTAGGGGTTCGCTCACCACAGGACGAGCCCCCAGAGCATCTGAGGACAAGAGAAGCATTAAAACACTACGGACTGATGCTGCATTGATTTGAGAGGAAGGCAAATGACCCGCTGAATTGAAAGTGTAAGAGAGAACCCAAGGGTCCGATCAAGTTCTGCTATAACATCCTCAGGAAACAGCATCCAAAAAACAGGTTATATTTGTCAAACAAAGCATTTTGAGTGAAGTCTGGGAACTGAAAAAATAAAACATAATACAGGAGGTAAACTTCCTCCATGTGCCATAAAAATCGGAAAAGACTGTCAAACAAAATCATTCAGATTAAAGGTGCTGTAAATAGGGATGCACGATATGCTGGTAATTACTTTCATGTTATGGCCGATAACCAATAAATGGCCAATACTATAAGTCTTTACTACTTTGAAATGAAATGAAACTAAATGAATTATAACCAAGTAAAAAAAAAAATCAATGTATTTTTAAACAAATATTATGAATAATTCATTCATAAATACTAGTAGTTTTTTGGAGAGTGTCACTAGCCAATAATTACTTTCATGTTATGGCTAATAAAATACATTATGAATATGTAGTATTTTCAAAATAAAATAAAATTAAATTAAAAATAAAATAAAATAAAAATAAATGACTTTTAACCAAGTAAAAAGTGGATATTATTTTCCATATTTTTTCACATATTTTCTATATATTTTTCAAGGTATTTTTTAAACAAATATCATGAACAATTCATTCATAAATACCAGTAAGTTTTTGGACAGTGCAGCCAATAATTACGTTCATGTTATGGCTAACAAATGACATATTATAAATATGTAGTATTTTCTCAAAATAAAATAATAATAAAACAAAAACAAAACAAAATTAAATTAAATTAATAGCTGTATTTTATAAGTGACTATATAACAATAATACATAAGTGTATGAAATACAGATAAATATTACTTTTTGAAATATGCCTTTATAAATAAACAAACAAACAAATAAAGACAGAAAAACTACAAAATCAATCAATCAATCAATCAATCAACAAATTAATTAATGTTATTGGTCAATAACAGATATAGTAATGATAAATTGCACATCCTTACAACCTGACAGATAAGACTGAAATACTATATGTGTCATAAGGTATCACACCTGTCTTTATGACAGCTATGGTTCAGCCAATCAGAAGACTTTGAGTAGCTCTGTGCTTGTCAGTCGTGTTTGCTGACATGTTTTTGGCTGCCTTCTCTCTCCAAAACCCTACAACCTTCAGCTGCGGAGACACACGAATGACTGATGATGGAGGGACAATTCACTTTCATCCAAACATCCTGAGTCAAATGGTTGCAATTGTTTTAGCATTTCAAACAAACCTCACACAACATCACTGTAGAACAAAACCCCTTCCATCTGGAGCGAATTAACCGTTATCTGCCCTACTCCAAGCAATCCGAGGAATCAGTGTTGCCTAAACATTTATATTACTGGCACTCAAGGCCAGACATTCATTTACTTATTTATTATGATGAGAGCGTTTATGTAGTATAGGGATTTGCTGGATCCCTCCGTCTAGCCCGGCCGGTGTTGTGGACCGGGATCAGTCTATCCCATCGGGGCTTCTCAGGAAGAAGAGATGTAGTGAGGATGACAGACGGAAACCAGTTCCCATCTCACAACAGACAGATCTAGTCCAACCTCATCAGACAGCTGGCACAGATCCACCGACCGTCTACCTCGTTCCAGACAAACCTTTGCATTACACCACACCACAGGGTTCCTGAAGGAACAATCTCATTCATTTTCTCCACAGAGAGATATATATTTTTAGAGATAATGTACAAACCTTTCAAGACAGCATACCATATGTGATCTGCTCAATCATCTTAAGTCACTTTCGCAAAAAAAAAAACACAGATGAATTTCTAATGGTATAATTCTGAGATTTACAGTTTTGTTGATGAGAAATATTTATATCATTTAAACGTTGACTATAACCCATGTAATTGAGAAAACCTATGTTTAGACATTATGTAAAAAAAATGATTTTTCAAACATACATTAAATAATTAAAACATTATCATGTTAAGCAAAAGAATATATAATGCATTAACATATTCTACATTAAAATTAGTGATGGGCAACGATTAATCGCGATTAATCACATTCAAAATAAAAGTTTTTGTTTATATAATACAGTATATGTGTGTACACTGTATGTTTATGTGTATATAAAAGACACATACAGTATATATTTTGAAAATATTTACATGCATTTACATGTAAAATATAAAGTACAAATTGTGTGTGTGTGTGTGTGTGTGTGTTATATACATATACATGTATATGCATATGTATAAAACAAGCAGATTATAACATTGCTAATATATTTATTTATGCTCATATTTATCCTTTTTCATTTTTATATTTTATTATATTTAATTTTATTATTATATTTTATTTTATGAACTACAAAGACTTAATTACTAAAAAATATTTGGAAAAAAAAATAATAAAATAAAATAAAACAAAACATGCACTATTCATTGAGGTTGTCTGCAGATGTCAACCAGCCAATCCAGAAATGTTGATGCTGAACATTTCAAAACAGACTAATTTTGTTTGATCCAACAGGTTGATATCATCAGTCCATACCTATAAAATTGTCACAAAACTAGTATATTCACTCTCTTCACCCTTGTTTGTGGGTGGTCTTCCTCTGTCAATCTCTGGTCCTGGGAACCTGAAGATCAGTATCTGAGCTGTCCTTATGATCACTGTCTTCAGGATCCAGATTAAGTCATTTTTCCTGGGATCTGCTGAAGCCATTATTTTCTGGTTGGGATGTCACAGCCTAGAGCCCCCATCACTGCCGGAACTATAGCGGCTTCACTTGACTTGTCACATTCTTGTTATTTAGTCTCTGGTATTCATCAAGGTCCTTATACTCTTGCTTCCTGATGTTACATTCACATTCCACTAACATATTCATCACCACCTACTGCTCCTCCTCATCTACAAACACAAGTGTAAGGATGGTTGAACTTTATAACACAAAAGAGCTGACAAGCAGGCCCACACAGAGTTTCCAAAAAGAAAACATCACTGATTTGTAGTTATTCTTCATTTCATGCCAAAACAAAAAGTAGCTGTCGAATTTGCCTGACAGTCACTGAAATTCTTCATTCAGAGCCCTTAAAGCAGGCTGATATCCCATCATTCACATGCTGCCAATGAGGACTTTATAGTGCATTAGGACTCCAAAGAACTGCCCAGAATTGCCATTTCTGTCATTCATAATGTTCTACAACAATGGTCAACTACTGTAGGTCAGCAGTGATGATGACATGAGTTCAGATTACATTTCATGCGATATATATAAATGATATAACTACAAACTATCCTGGGCATCACAGTCCCAGCTGTCACTGGAGGCCTGCATCATCTAAAGCTCCTAAAGCGGGCTGATATCCCATCATTCACGAGCTGCACAAGGCTGCCGAGCCAAGAATACAAGCTACTTATTTGCCACCTCTTACAATATCTCACAGACAACTGACTGCCTCCTGAACTATGAGAATAGACACTTAATTATAGTATGAGAGCAGGAGTTATGTATATGGCTCTACAGACACATTTATGGGGATAATCAGGAAGGCATCAGTTAGAAAAAAATAAATAGGGAGAAATGTTCTCTAGCAGTCTAAAAACTTTTGGATCAAGGTGAGAATATGCACTGCCATTAGAATCAGTAATTTATTTTATTTTATTTTATTTTATTATATTATTCAACAAGGATGCATTAATTAATCAAAAGTGACTGTAAAGAATTTTATAATGTTATAAGATTTCTGTTTCAAACAAACACTGTTCTTTTGAACTTCACATTAATAAAAGAATCGTAAGAAAAATATTACGGTTTCCACAAAAATATTAAGCAGCACAACGGTTTTCAACACTGATAAAAATAAGAAACATTTCTTGAGCATCAAATCACCATATCGGAATGATTTCTAAAGGACCATGGGACACTGAAGACTGGAGTAATGATGCTGAAATTTCAGCATTGCATCACTGAAATAAATTATATCTGAAAAAGATCAAAATAGAAAACTGTTATATTAAAATTACAGTTTTACTGTTTTTACTTTATTTTTGTTCAAATAAATGCAGCCTTGGTAAGCAAAAAGTGAGTAATGTCTCCACAAACCACCACAAGATGGTTTCAAGGGGTCATGAATAAAAAAAGTCCATCATCACTCGATTTCCTCTCTCTCTCACGGTTTCTCTCTCTCTGGGGGATGACGGTCAGAATGTGACCTCTTACTCGGTCGTGTGATGGTCACCTGCTTTTCATTTAGGGAAAAAAAAATTCTCCTCAGGCATTCCAATTTCTCTCTGTTGTTCTCTCATCCCTCGTCTAACCTAAAAGCATTTGATTTCAAAGAGGAGGATCCGGATGAGGAAATTACTCACTTAATGTGACGCTGGTGTTTGCAGAGGCACTGAGTGCTGCCCATGCCAACAGACTGACTGCTGGGTGGCATGACATGCTGTTGCAGAAACCCTTGATCATTCTGCTACACAGACAAACATTATGTTGTTCTTCTCGTTCTTGACATATATTGCTGCAGATTCTCCATACTGTAAAAAACTGCATGTGTGAGCATGAGAAGAATTACAGGAAGACGTGTATTGGGATTGATAAGTTTGGAAGTTCATCTCATTTCTGTGAATCAGTTCAAACTGTCAGTTTCAGTGAATCGACTTAATTTTTACATGCTATAAAATAATTTCATAAAATGCAACAAAAAGTTCATAAAACGTTTAATAAAGTGCACTGAAACAAATTTTACTTTTAGCACAATGTGTTAATACATTTCACAAATATTTACAAAGAAACGGCAAGTGACGCAATGAACTGATCATGAAATTTAAGCAGAAAGTCTGAAATAGCATTTTCTTGTAAAACACACTCCACTCATCTTTATTTACAACTTAAAAAAAAAAAAAGTTTTACAGTGTATATAAAAAGTTAAAAATATGTTAGTAATAAATATAGCAGCTCTATAAAGTTCTACTGGTGCATGTAAACGACAATTAAATATCACTGTTTGTTATGTTCATTTATTGAAAACAAAAGTAGATATTGCTTTTTAACTGTATGAGCTGGAATTAAAAAAGTTATTTTAGAGCATACCG
This sequence comes from Tor tambroides, assembly GCA_021397915.2. NCBI lineage: Eukaryota > Metazoa > Chordata > Actinopteri > Cypriniformes > Cyprinidae > Tor > Tor tambroides. Next base: position 41,247 of record JAFVLL020043006.1, read on the forward strand.
AGAAAAAAAAAACTAATATATGATTTATGTAAATGAATTTTAGCTGTATCCTTCAATAGTAAGGAGATTTGACTTGATTATCCTTATAGGGGTCATTTCATGTTTGACTAAACAAAGGTAAGCAACAGTAAAAAGAGAACTCATATACTGACAATTACATTTTTTTTCTCTTAAGGCTAAATGACATCTTGTTGTTCATAACACAAAAGCTCATCTCATAAATCTTTTTGATGCTCTGTAATTTTACACTTTGTAAAAACGGCTTTGAGCAACATTTCGCAAGACTAAACTGACAAGATTAGATCAAAAACATGCATCCAATTCTATTACAGTATTAAAATGGTATTTTATGGCAAAAACATTCTGTAGTTTAGAAGAACCGTATCTTTATCACAGCCTTGTAAGGCAGCGAAGGAAACCTGAGCTGTATATATGTCACCAAATCTTGGCTTGGATGCATGTTTTTATGAGTCAATCAGAACCTGTGTTTATCAAACCAAATAAAGTTCTGTTTCACAGGCTTCGGTGACATGTATCCCCATGAAAATAAATGGCGCAGATTGTGCAATTCAGAATAATAAATGAGGGCTATTCGAAGTAAAACAGCATTCTTCTACGTCTGTACAGAGTGAAACAGAGTTCACTGCCAGTAATTTACATCTTTCTAGAGAAAGTACAGCATGCCACTCTAAATTGTGCCAATTACAATGATTCACACTGGGCTCAGAGACACGATAAGGAAACTAATACCAGATCTCCACCAGTGATGGGGCTTCAGACTTGACTTTAAATCACAGAGACTTCTATTCCAAGGTTTCACTGTTCATAAGAAACTCATACGACCGCCAAACTTTCAAAGAATAATTCACCTGAAAACGAAAACTCACCCTCATGTCGTTCCAAAACCACTTTGCTATCAGGTTAATATTTTTGTGGTTTGTTTGAACACAAAAGAAGACTTTTTCAAGTATTTTTATGCAGCTCTTGCCATTTAATTACAGTTCATTGAGACTATGGACATCAAACTCCAAAACAGCACCTTAAAAGTATATATATATATATATATATATATATATATATATATATATATATATATGGAAACCATTAAAACTGGCAGAGGTAAAGATTATCAGTGAATAATGACTTAAATTTCAGTTGTAAAGCATCATATGACTTCAGAAGCCTTGGAATATAGTACACGTGTTATAAGTATCACTTTTAATGTGCCTTTTTGGTGTTTTTATCCTTTTTAGAGCTTGGAAGCTGTTGTATGACCTAAGTTGAACGTCTACTTTCGTCTTCCACTAGAAATAATAATAGCAAACAGGTTTGGTCCCACATGTAGGTGAAAAACATCAACAGAAGTGGCATTTTTGGGTGAACTGTCCCTTTAAGTGCGGTGTAGCACAAACAAGCACCTGGTAGGAAAGAAACAGATGTCCCGAGATAGAAATGAGGTCACAAAATCTGAATCATATGCACCAAAACAGGACAGGCCAATAAAGAGACAACACTTGGTCATTCTTTAGCAGCTAAAATAAGGTTCCTGGGACCTGATCTGAACTCAGACTCATATTCCTGATCTGGAATTGAAATAGAGATGGTTATATAGTTAAATATACAGTACACAGTCTGCCAAAAGACTTTGGCATGTGGCTATGTTCATCATGGAGTACTGTACAGAATAAAGAGTATTTTTAGAAAAACATGCTTCAAAATAATGAAAAATCTTTTCTGAAAATAATCAGAAAAATCTTTTTTTTTTTTTAATGGAACAGAAATAAAATCTGAATATTGAAAACTTAAATTATTTATTTTATTTTATTTTTGAGTATCATAAGATGCATCAGCCTTTATTGCTCATATAGTAGATACAGGAGAATTCTATTCAGAGGCCCGAACTGAACAAAAATGTGCAATTTGGTGCAGATGCTGATATTTATATGGCCAGAAAGTAAGATGAAATTCTGAAGTCTTCTATGTAATGTAAATCAATGAGATCTTTATAACAGTATAGCGGGCTACTTACATAACATGCATATTAATATCAGCTGTCACACTATACCTTCCAATAATATGTCTCAGTAAGATGATATTTAAATGCTTAGTTTTCACAATTCAGCAGTTTTAATTCAGCTATATGTATCACATAGATACAGATAATTGAGATATACTCATATTTAAACACTGACTCACACATTTTAGCAGGATTTTTCTAATAAATGATGTATGGATAATCAAGTAAACTTGCTTCAGTCCAGTAAATGTCCATCTTGAAATATTACTAACAAAATGCAAAAGGTTATTCTTACATTTACTTAACGAAAATCATTAAGATTTCATAGCACAGAGATGTGCATCACAACCTGAACTGAAGGTGGGCATTTTTTACAATTATAATAAAAGGCCTTGTACTTGCTAAAAACATATAAACTATCAGTTATAATTTGACATTATTTCAGGCCAAACATTTTAATCAGTAGTATGCAACACTGTTGTCACATATTATCATCATGATTGGTGTCCATATTGAAATAAAATTTAGCAAATTAAATGAGTGTTATTTACATTCAAAATCAGGCCATGAACTACACCAGTCTGAATTAAAAGCACAAAACATGATTGGTTTACCACCCAAGACCATTCACAGGTCCATGTAGGAGGTCCAATCAGGCGATCTGGGTTTCCTATCACTTTAAACATAATTGCAAACAGGTTTAAGGAGCTCATCAGGCATCATTCTCTCTCTCAGCTCTGAGCACCTCATTGCTAAATACCTCATCAGCCGCTCAATCAGCTCTTCCGTCTCAAGGCCTCTGGGCGGCTGGTGTGATCCACTCATGCTGATGTGTGACTAACCACAGCACTCAGTCCTGCGGTTCATTCAATGACAAGAAAAACACCACACTGCTCCAGTCAAGCACAATGGTGGACGACAGAGTGAACTAGGGTCTGCATTCTTAGATATGCAAACTGAGTAAAGAAGCAAGCTCTGGTACAGCAGTGTGCAAAGACAGGGCAAAATGCATTTTGAAAATGAAAATTACTAGCCCTACTCACACCAAAGGGCAGATTATTTGAAGTGAGCACACTCAAGGGAGCATTTGATACATTCTATTTGAAGCCATGCATACTGCCACTTTATTTTGAATCAGAATGTTACCTAAGCTGCAAAATGGTACCTAAGCTGTAGAAGTGATGAATGTACCTGTTTAAAATCCTATTAATAGAATTAATAGGATGTTAAAATTAATAAAATAAAATAATGAAATGAAAAGAAATAGAGAAGTCTAATAAAACTAAATACAAAGAAATAACTGTGTATTTTATTTTACTTACATATATATGACATTAAACATCTGCATTTTAGATCTTAAATCAATTTCAGAGTGTTTCAAAACAAATTGTCATGAGTTGTCATGCATGGCGTGATCACGAACAGCAAAACTAGTTCCTTAAAGTGGCCAATGAATGAAAGGACTCTCTCTCATTAGGAACAACATCTTTGACTGACAGTATACAGCATTTCTTCATTAGGATAGTCAGAGTGTGCCGAGCAGTGAAAAATGACATCATCTGCTTCAAAACCATCAGACATTTGGTTCCGTTCACAAAGACTAAGAAACAGCCCTGTTTATCTGAGATGCTCCGTTTGAGCATCGCTTATGAACTAGAGTGAACTCACATCAAATAATGCCCCCTGCTGAGACAAAACAAGAATGCCAATGAAGAATAATCAAGTAAAGTTTGACATGATGAAAACCACATGATGCAGGGCAAAATCCCCCTGTTAGGCCTCCCTCTAGAAATGCCACCAAGACATTAATGAGTTTCTGATGAATTACACAAATGGCCTAAGAGGCACTGGATGCTTCCTGTACCTTACTACACAGCTTCTCGGCTAACAAATGTGTAGTCTATCAGTCTATTTACTGATCAAGCTTTGAAACAGAAGAAAAAAACAGCAGACAGTCAAACCATTGAATCCAGACTTTAGAACATAACATACAGTACATTCACAGAAAAAAATATGCAAAAACTGTCATTGTGAAGGTACCCTTTCAAATTAGGTACTAATTTGTACACTTTAGGTACAAATCTGTACCTTTAAGGTACTGAAATGCACCTTTTAGGGGTAAATAAGGTACAAAGGTGTACCTTTTGAAAAGGTACTGTCCCAGTGACAGCTTTTGTACTTTTTTTTTTTTCCTGAGAGATTAAGTCTTTTATCTCTGACAGATGCTGAAAAAGGAGAAGAGTCAAAACTGGCAACCCAGCAAGATTGAGGATTAAGGGACAGGGAGAAACAGAGATAGAGAAAACTTGGGAAAAAATCATAGAGGATGACAGAATAACAGGGAAAAGTGAGATATTATGGAAATAAAGTGGCGATCAGGAGACATTCCAGAATGCAGCTCCATTGACAGCAGTGGATTAGTGAGTGGCTCTGCCCGCTGAAGTGAACACAGACTCGCATCATAAATCAACAGAGAAGGTTAAACGCCTTTAATGTACTCAGAGGGGCGGCACAGCTCCCTCTGGACTGTCACTCACGGTTTAACTTTCCACACACTGAATCAGTACATCGTCACACAGACGCAAGGACTGTGCAATACATAGCTACAAAAAGAGTGATATTCATCAGCCTTTCAACAAAGAAAGATAAAGAATATGTAAATATCCGCAGACAACATTTCAGTTTTTCAGCATTTGCTCTAAAACAGCTTAACCCCTTAACTGTCACTCACAGTTTTGAACATAGACATTATAGTGCACTATCCAAACTTAAATTTTTATAATTCATGAACGAAAACATT